>JARYHS010000180.1:0-82418 GCA_031002005.1 Vandiemenella viatica | reverse complement strand
GGAGTCTAAATTACACTGAGAGTTCACACTGGTGAACGCCCTTTTCTTGTGAAGTTTGTGGGAAAATCTTTTGCAGATTTCTGGTAATCTTAAAAAATGATAAGATTCACTCAGGTGAGTGCCCATTTGCTTGTAAAATTTGTAGAAAAACTTTAGGCATTCTTGGGCTCTTAAAAGGCATCATAGGGTTCATTCAGGTGAACGCCCATTCTCTTGTGAACTTGCGGAAAATCTTCGCTGAGTCTGGAAAACTAAAGAGACATAAAAGGATTCATTGGTTTAAAGATCGTTTTATGTATAGCTTGTTGGAAATCTGTTAAAAACAATGGCTACATTAAAAAAACAGGACTTTCTTCAGGTGAACTTCTGTTCCTTTGTTAAATATTTAGATAGTTTGCCGAGAAAAGTCATTTTAGTATTTATGTATAACTGTTTAGTATGAATAAAATTTGTGCCTTTTAGATGTTTTTAAGAAATTTTTAACTGATTCATTTTTATAGAACATAAAATATTTTTTTAGTATAGATAACCCAAAAGAAACTAACTAATTTGTTCTGTTGAAGAGATTTCTTTGCTCTTTGTATGTTGAAAAGATTAAATACAGGTTTGTTATTATATTAGTGATTTCATTTTCTCACCTTCTATCTACATATTGTTATAGACAAGATTTAATATAATGTGGTATTTGTAATTAGTGAAACTTGTGCTCACCTGTTCAACCTCAGGAACCTAGTACTTCATTTGATATCATTTGTTTCTTTGGTGACACCAAAAAAGAAATAAGACTGATTCACTGTGAAAAGAAGTTTGCCTGGTAATAATTCCTTAATTATCTTACCTTCACGTTGTCAATAAAATACTCCAAGTATAGTTATTAAAAAAAAATGTTGGTGTAGAAAATATGAAAAAAAAATTGGAAATGACTGCATGGTATAATAACACAATGTTATGACTGCCAATAAATGACAACATTAATCTTCTACAAACGATGGAACAAAAAAGTTTCTGTAAGACCTCTTCCTGAGTTGATAGTTTTAGATATCTTAAATATTCAAATTAAATGAATGAAAAGATATTGTGTTAAGACATCTCCATTATCTTTATTCCTGTTAAATTACGGTGTCTTTCACCACTGTGTTATTCCTCTGTGATGAATACAATGGGTTTGTTATAATTTTGAACTATATTGTAAACAGCGTGACTGACTGATGTTACCCTAAGAGATTCATAGTTACATACTATAGCTTATAACTAATATCCTAAGAGCATCATCAACCAGGTGAGTCAAGGATGTGATTGATAAACCAAGATTTAGAGCTCATCAATATTGTTTGCCAGAAGCACAATGTTATCAGTAAATCTCAGGTTATCAGGTCTTCTTCCATAGAGTCTAATATAAATGAAACATCCCTTTGTTCAAGCTCTTTCATTGAGAAGTGAACCTGTAAAAAACATCAAAAACTTTTTGTTGGCGTCATTATTTCAAAGCATGGGGAAATTTCAATTCATACACATGATAATTTGTGCCAGATATATCTTGAGAACTAGTGTTCCATCTGTCATGAAAAAGGGAAGGTATATATTTAGACATAAAGCTTACATAAGGTGAGCCAGTGTCAAACCAGCCAATATTTTCTTTTTATATATAGATAGATGAGATTTCTGACACCACAGTAAAGATGTAAACCCTAGGATCCACCTTTGTAATACAATGAAACATGATCCCATTCACAGATTCCACTATAACATACACTTTCTGAAGCATGGGGAAAAGAGTAAATTTACTGTAAAATTATTACATAATTAAACAGATCTATACTATTAAGATACACTTTCACATCCTCCAACAACTTTAATTATAATATAATTGTGCTTCATTATAATTAAACTGAATTTCTCCCAGATAAAAGCATATTTAAAAGAAATTCTTTTATAGTGGTTTTCCCTAGATTTCATCATATCTCTTGTCAATTATTTGTGTTGGCAGCTTGTCGCAAATATTATCCCTGAATATCTGACTCCTGTTTAAGAAATGACAACCTCCATCTATGTAAAGATTATTTTTCTTTCTAGAGCCATATTATCATATCTTTTTTACTATTTTCTTCAAACAGGATGCAAACAGGTGAATTGAAAGTACTTCAGTGTCACATTTACAATGCAGCTGCCTAGAGTGATTTGGGAAACCAGGGAAATGCAAATCTGGATGGATGGACGGGGATTCGAACCCATGCCCTCCCGAATGCGAGGCCAGAACGTTAACCACTCACTCACCAATATCGGTGTCAGTGCAGGGGAACCATTGACTGATGCATCGAAAATTTTTTTAGGCTGTGTTAGAAAATTGAGGGATAGGGAGGTGTAGAGATGCTTATAGATAAGGATGGAAAGGAAATTACTGAGTCAGAGATTTTAAGTAACTGGATAAGTGAGAGCATTAGGGACAGTGAGTAAGCCATAAAATGGTAGTAAATAAGGTAATAACCATTGGAGTGGATGAGAAAGTCATTTGCTGGGTATAAGAATTTTTAAAAGGTAGAAAACAGAAAGTTATGGTAGGAAATGTAGTATCAAAAGAAGTGGAAGTAAAAATCGGTGTGCCCCAGGGTAGCGTATTGGGACTATTGCTATTCATTATTCTAATGAATAATTGTGATGATTGTTTACTATCTGAAATTAGATTGTTTGCAGATGACATAATGCTGTATAAAAGAATCGAAACGATAGAGGATTGTAGACAGGTGCAGGGTGATCTGGACAGGATATCTAATTGGGTTGGTAAACATGGAATGAAGATAAATGCAAAGAAGAGTCAGCTTATTAGATACACAAATAAAAAACAGAAGGTTAATTATGAATATAAGGTGGGGAAAGAATTGCTTGCTGAAGACTTGAAATGCAAATATCTTTGAATTACTTTTGATAACAAACTTAACTGGGCAGGAAACATTGGACAGGTGTAGGAAAAGGTTTCAAAGTTCTGCACTTGTTGGAGAGAGTGATGAGGGGATGTACGAGAGAAGTCAAGGAATTGGGTTACAAAACTTTGGTCAGACCATTGCTCGAATATGGTAGTGTAGTATGGGACACTCATTTTACATATCAAATACAGGAGTTGGAGAGGGTGCAAAAAAGGGCTGCTAGATGTGTTTCTGGAAGTTATCGCAGAATGCAATCAGTGACGGATTTGATAAAGGAGCTGGAATGGGATTCATTGCAAGACAGGAGAGTATGAGGAGGGTCATGGGAGTGTACAGGGCATATACTGGCGATGAGGCATGGAAAGATATTGCAATAGGTATGAAAAGTACTGCATGGAAGGGAAAAGATGATCATGACCACATGCTGGCACTCGATTTCAGGCACAAGGTGTTGGAAGATTCTCTTTTTTAGGTAAGGGTGTCAGGGATTGGAATGAGTTACCATGAGAAATGATGAATAATTTACCGAAAACTTTGAAGGAATTCAAAGATAAAATTTTAGAGGGCAAATGTAGGTAGGTGTAGGATAGGGGAAGATGGGTGTGTAGGGAAATTGCCACTGGAGCCTGTGCTCCATTACAATTAAATTAAATTAATAAATGAATCAGAAACGGAGGAAGGGTGGGGGTCAAATCAGAGAACGAGCTTAACAATACAATTACAAATAAGCAGACCAAAAAATGTGAAATTCACCTGAGGATATCATTAAGGAACTAAGAAACTTGAAAAACCTCTAAGGGGCTGGTGTAGGTAAAATTACTGCAGATAACTTAAAAACATCTAGATGTGACATTGTATCATATCTTGAAATAGAGTCCAAAAATATAGGCCAATCAGTGGTAAGTAAATTAATGGAGAAAATTGTTTGCAACCACATCAGAAAAATGTGCGAGGAACGTAAGTGGTTTTCAAGCAGGCAACAGCTTTAGGCAAGGATATTCATGCGAATCTCAGTTGGTGGGATATTTGCAAGATATTTCAGATGAAATGGACAAGGGATGCCAAATTGATTGTGTAGCACTAGATCTTTCAAAGGCTTTTGACAAAGTGAGCCATAAAATGTTAGTATATAATGGAGCGGATGACAAAGTGAATTGCTGGGTTGAAGAATTTTAAAAGGATAAAACAGAAAGTTAGGGTAGGAAATGTAGTATCAAAAGAACTTGAAGTAAAACTGGGAGTGCCATAGGGTAGTGTATCGGGACAATTGCTATTCATTAATATAATGAATAATTGTGTTGATTGTTTACCAGCAGAAATTAGATTGTTTGCAGATGATATAATACTATATAAAAGGCCAAAAACGGTAAAGGTCTTTAGACAGTTGCAGGGTGATCTGGACAGGATATCTAGTTGGGTTGGTAAACATGAAATGAAAATAAATGCAAAGAAGAGTCAGCTTATTAGATACACAGGTAAATAACTAAATTTTAATTGTGATTATAAGGTGGAGTAAGAATTGCTTTTTGAAGATTTGAAATGTAAATATCTTGGTGTTACATTTGATAAAAAGTTTAACTGGGCAGGACACATTGGACAGGAAGAGAAAAAGATTTCAAAATTCTTCACTATTGGAGAGAGTGATGAGGGGATGTATGAGAGAAGTAAAGGTATTGGGTTACAAAACTTGATCAGACCACTCTTTAAGTATATTAGTTTAGTAGGGACCATATTTTGAGTATCAAATACGGAGTTGGAGAGGGTGCAAGAAAGGGCTGCTAGATTTGTTCTGGAAATTATCGCAGAATGCAATCAGTTACAGATATGATAAAAGAGCTGTAATGGGACGGATTCAAAGACAGGAGGAAGAAGATTGTCATGGAGTGTACAAGACATATATTAGTGATGAGGCATGGAATGATATTTCTGTCAGAATTAAAAGTAATAAATGAAAGAGAAAAGATGATCATGATTTAATGTAATATTTCTCTACGTTGTTTATTTATAAACGTTTCTCGGGAAACAAACCAATGTCAGAGGCGTAATGAATTATAGTAACTATTACTAAAGTACAGGAATTTGTTCGAGCGAAAAGTCGCCAGCCAGCCGTTGACCTGATGACAGAGGCGATTTCGCCACGTACTGGGGCCGCGCGGGCATCGCCACTTCAGGAATGTGCAATTCGCTTGTTAGTGGGTGCGATGTCCGAGGTTATTGCCGCCCCGCTAAGCAGGTCAACCGAGCCTTCATTTTAAGTAATATAGCAAGGAGCGGTCACTTGGAGACCGGAGCTGATCGTACGCGCCTCGGGCATCGACTTGCCGACCCAGCCAGCTATCCGCTCGTCGTCTAATCGCTAAGTGCTTTTCTGCAAACCGTTAACGGAGTGGACTGTGGCTTTCGGCGATTACTTGCCATGTATCGCAATCTTCTACGGCAATAAACTTGCAGTAGACCGTCTACCAATTCATTAATAATTTCAGTAGGCAAAGTATTCCCTCTCCTGTTTGCTCGCCTCAGGGCGTGGTGTCAGAGATAGCAATTATTCTAGCAAGCAGGCAGCAGACTATCGGCGGTCCAGTAACTGACGGCTGCCCCGATCTGCGAGAAGAGAAGTACTAGATACAGCCACAAGTAAGTTCACTCCCCATTGGCCACACCATCCTGACAAACCCGTGGCGCGGATCAACCCCCAAAAGGGTCCACCACAGTTTGGTGGTCAGAAGAGGATCGAACCCAGGACCTGACGAAGCGGAAGAGCAGCGAGCAGCGGCGGCGGTAGCAGCTGGCGGGAGGCGTGGCAGCGTGCAGCGAGGCAGCCAGACGTCACACGGTCAGCTGGAGGCGAGATAACGCGACACCTGACAACGTCGCAGACTTCGGGCTGCGTGCAGTTAGCAACGGAAGTCAGTCGGCGGAGAGCGGCAGTGGAGGACGGGTCTACGCCGGCGGCTACAAGGAAGGCGTTCCGGCGCGGCGCGGGGTGCGGTTGGCGCGACATCTTGGCAGTGACACATCTCGGTAAGTGGACCTCAGCCTTATTTTGCATGATGGCAAAGACTTCAGTAACAGTCCAGGACGCAGTAAATGATTTGAATGAGCGGGTTGCTAGCTTGGCTACAGGAAGTACCACTGTTAAAAGTAAAAGTAGCAATTTGCAGTTCCTAAGTTCGTTCTTATCTCCGGATGTGACTTTCAGTGGAAATTCAGGGGAGGACGTGAATGAGTTTTTTGCTCGGTTAGAGACAATATTAGAGCTTGCCAATTTGTCATCGGAAGAAAGATTAGGGGTTTTGAAATGTAGACTTCGTGGGGAAGCATTTCGCCAATTAATGTACGATGAGGATTTTAAAAATTCTGTCACGTTTGATGGTTTGAAATATGAGCTGCAGAAGCGGTATAAAGACAAAGCGAGCATGAGATCATATCGGGAAGGTTACGGAATTTGAAACGTTTACCGGCGGAACCGATTGAGAAATTTGCAGATAGGATCAAGGCGCTAAGCAGTCATACCTATGAGTTAACGGGGGAGGAAGAACATGATTCAGCGGTGAGATTTGAAGTTGATCAAAGAAATTTAGACTGTTTGTTATCAGGGCTTGGAGAGGAGATTGCGGAGTACGTATTACTGCAGAAACCAAAAACATTTTCTGAAGGGGTCGAAACGGCCATTTTCTATGACCAAGTGAAGCAGAAAACGGCAGCAGAAGGTAAGTCTAGAGTTAAGCATGTATTTATACAAGGAAGGTGATCAAATGTTTCGGTGTGGGCGGCTGGCCACATACAGAGGGATTGTTTCCGCAATCCGCGGAATAATCCAAGAGGTAAGAATATGCATGGAGGACATGCAGATGCAAGAGGTTCAGGGAGAAGAGGTGGATTTAATGGGGTAATTGTTCAATGTGTCACAGAGAATTTGTGGGAGGAAATCAGGCCAATAATGGGGCTAAGAGGAATAATTATGTAAATGGGAGAGAGGATACAGACAATCAAGTTGAGGGTAATAAATGTTCGGGAGGTTTTGGGCAACGGGGAGGTGATAATAAGTCTCATGGGAGTAGTAATGGGGGAGCAGCTCAGGGTGAGTGTTCTTTGAGGTCTAGTAATAATGATTTAAACTAACTTTGGGTAGAAGTGGCCCCGACGGACTACCCAGACTAATTAACGTCCCTGTGACACAAAGACAGGGCAATACTGGGGTAGTTAATTCAGAATTGGTGATGGTGGCCACAGTACGAGGTAAGTTATGTCGTCTTCTTGTGGATTCTGGTGCAGCAGCGTCGTTGTTGACAGTAAATATTTGTGGCAGTAAAGGTTGTGCCCCCCAAATTGTAGAATCACTGGGTTAGATGTAAGTAAAGAGATTCCAGTGTTAGGGGTAAAGAATATAAATATTTCCGTAGCGGAGGGACCTTTGGTATGTCAGCATACGTAGTTCCCTCTTTAAGCTTAGGGTTTGACGGAATAATCGGAGTCGAGTTTCTGAGGAGGCATTCTGCAGTTCTGGATTTTGCAAAGCATACGGTTAGTTTACGAAACCCTTCCGGGGGATACGTGCTAATCGAGCTTCAAGGGCCCGAAACGCATTCGAGGGTAAAGACTGGCCAGTCGGAACCCGTTATGCGAATGCTACGGTCAATTGTGAAGGCAGAAACTGTTCAAGTTGTCCCCAGAAGCTCGGGTAAAGTAATCTATGCTCCTTTGGAGGATAAGTTCGCGACGGATGAAGAGGCAGTTATATTGGTTGAATCCCCATGACTCTGATTTTTTAGATAGTAAGAGAGTGTATGTTAAAAGGAGTGTATGTCGGGTTAGGGAGATAAATGGCCGAAAATGTATACCTGTATTGGTAGAAAACTTTAGTGAATGCCTAGTGGAAATTCCTCGTGGTTGTCAGATAGCACTTGTATCGGTTCTTGAGGATAAGGATTTTAATCATCTGTGATTACGCTGATGACAATATAAGTAATGGCGGAACAAAACAAATTATGGTAAATAACAAAGAGCCTGAAGTTGACTTTCGCGCGAAGTTGGAACATTTACCCACAGAGCAGCGGAGTGAAATGGAGAAATTGTTAGAAGAGTACAAGATTCTTTTGCACCAAATCAAGCGTTGCCGGCCACTGACCTGGTCGAACATCGCATTGAAACTGGAAACGCGGCGCCTGTTCGGAAGAAGCCGTATAGGATTCCAGTGTGTCAGAGGAAGATAATAGATGATTTATAGAACAACAGTTAAGGGATGGGATTATACAGCCCTCTCAATCCCCATGGGCAGCCCCCGTAATATTGGTACCGAACGTTGCGAGGGTGGTGAGACACAGTATCGATTTTGCGTTGACTATAGGGGGTTGAATAGCGTCACTACACCGGACGTCTATCCTATACCATCCATTGCAGAGACTGTGGACTACCTCGGGGGTTGTGAGTATTTTTCGACCCTTGACCTGCGGTCGGGCTACCACCAGTGCCTATTGCTATACAGGATGTTCCAAAAACTGCTTTCTCAGTCCCAAATGGCCATTATGAGTTCCTTAAGTGCCCATTTGGCTTGCGCAACATGCCCAGTACGTTTCAGCGTTTTATGGACACGGTTTTGAGGGGGTTGAAACCCCATTCCAGCCTGGTGTATCTCGATGACGTCATCGTGTTCTCAAAAACGTTTAATGAGCATGTTGGGCATCTCAGAGATGTATTTGATAGATTGAAGAAGGCAAAATTGACACTTTCCCTCAAAAAATGCCATTTTGTGCGGGCCGAGACAGAATACCTAGGTCATTTGATCACTCGCGAGGGGATAAAACCCCATCCGAGGCTGATTTCGGCAGTAAAAGATTTTCCCATTCCCGCTAATGTGAAAGAACTTCAATCATTCCTTGGGCTATCCAATTATTATCGTAAGTTCATTAAGGACTACGCGCAGAAAGCAAAACCGCTGACGGAGTTGCTGCGCAAGGGGGTTCCGTTTCAATGGACCGCTGAGTGTACGCGCGCTATGGAAGCTCTGAAGGAAATTCTGACTACACAGCCCCTACTCTGTTACCCCGATTTTCGAAAACCGTTTATTTTAGCGACGGATGCTTCAGGGATCGCGCTAGGGGTGGTTTTATCGCAGCTAGTCGATGGGAGAGAGAGACCAATTTGTTATGCGTCAAGGCAATTAAGCCCTGCAGAAACACGATACAGTGTTACAGATCGTGAATTGTTGGCGGCGGTCTGGGGGATTAAGTACTTCAGGTGCTATCTCCTGGGCGCGAAATTCGAGATCGTCACAGACCACTCTGCCCTCCGGTGGATGTTGACGGTCAAAGACCCTTCGAGTCGATTGACAAGGTGGGCTCTGCACTGTCTGAGTACGATTACACCGTACGCCACCGGGCAGGGGTTAATCACGGGAATGCGGATAGTTTGAGTCGAAGATCAGAGTGATAACAGCTAAGGAAGGACCCACACTGTCTCAGCTTCCTGTGGAGCAATCGCGAGACCTTGAGTGTGAAAAATGGCGAGGCAGCAAGAAATTTGTTATGCGGGAGAACTTGCTGTGTCGAGTTACGAAATACGGAGAGCGCGTGGTTGTCCCGAAATCGCTGCGTGAAACCCTCATGAAATTACACCATGATGGTATCTTTGGCGGGCACACGGGTTGGAAAAGTGTGAACCGTACTATTGCAAGGGAATTTTGGTGGCCTACTAGGAGGCAAGACATTAAGCGCTACGTGCAGACTTGCCTGGTATGTAACGAGCGTGCGGAAGTCCCTAAAGGAGGGAAAAACTTCAGTCCCTTCCAGAGACCCTGTCACCCTTTGAACGTGTTCAAATCGATATTATGGGACCCTTCAATCGTAGCGAAGAGGGGTATTCGTATATCCTCACCATGATCGATGCCTTTTCTCGGTATCTTGTCATGGTACCGATTCCCAATCAATTGGCAGAGACAGTGGCCAATGCGTTTGTCGTCCACTGGATACTTCGCTTTGGTGTGCCAAATTTTATTTTAAGCGACTGTGCTACTAACTTCCTATCTAATTTATTCACTCAAACCTGTAAGCTTCTGGGTATCGAAAAGCTGAAGACGACACCCCTGAATCCCGCTGGGAACGGTCGTTGTGAGAGAGTTCAGAAACCATAATAAAGTCCTTACGGTGCTATCTGAACAAGTCACAAAGAAACTGGGCTAACTTGCTACCATATGTCGTAAGCGCGTATAATAGTAGACTACACAGCTCGACGGGAAAGACGCCGTTCGAAGTATTGTTTGGGCGTGAGATGGATGCGCCTTTCACTATGTTTCCTAGCCTTAGAGAAATCAACAACGCGGATGTGAGGGGCTTGGCGCACAAGCTTAAGAGGATTTGGAGTAGTGTGCGCAAAAGTAATGCTAAGCTTTCGACTCACATAAGAAGCACTATGACAAAAAGCAAAACCGCAAAATATAACCCAGGGATCATACGTCATGCTTAACCACCCTTACAGGAAGCCAGGAAGCTGTTCCAAATGGAAAACCAGGGTGGGGAGGCCCGTACGAGGTTCTCGAATTGCCGTCAGCTGTGACTATAAGGTTAAAGGTAAAAGGTAAGGAGGCGACAGTGCATAAAATCGGGTAAGACCCTATATTTGGCGCGAAAACCCCGTGGAGCGCTCAGAAAAGTCCGAGCGGGGCTCGAACCAGGCAGCTAGTAAGGGGAAGCCGGCGGCGCCACCTCCACCAGAAGCAAGGTAAGCAAAAGATTAGTCATACATATAACCTCAGAGGCAGGACCGAGCAGAGCAGCCCACGGATCGGCAGCAGTTTCCCTGAGCAGACGGCGTGTGGCTCGACAAAGTAGTGGAAATGACAAAGAAACCGGGTAAAAATGTGCCAAGGCACGCATATAACTTAAGGGAGAGGCGGGTAGGTATCTAGGAGTCCTGTAGGGAAGGGGAAGGTCTAGATTCTGACTTGAAAGAAAAGAAAACGCTCTCTTTAAGAATTTTCTGGGAAATGCACTTGCCGGGATAAGAACTAGGGAACCTAAGGTAGAGATCCAGTCTGGACCCTACCTGTAGAATCTTTTAGTTGCTATATAATTCTCTGTTGTTTTGAATACGGATAATTGTCATAATGCATCAGGGTGAGGTCTGCTCTACCGGATGGATTAGGACAGTATTCTGGGCTTTGTAAAGGCAGTTCTTGGCCAGCTAATGTGCTTGCAGGGAAGCGTGCGGCGTCCAGGACAGGCAGTGAGACGCCTGACGCAGCGGACACCCGACTGCTGATAAAGCCACAGGGGTGACCAACGCGTGTCGGCCACTACGGGACTGTCTATGCCTAAGTATTTCTGTAAATCATAGAACATAAGTAGTTTAAGAGCAAATAGGGAGTACAGTGACTGGTAATTACACGCTTTATATTAGCTTGACTTGTATGTATGTATGTATGTATGTATGTATGAATGTAACGGAATTTTACAACTCCATTTTGACCCACTTCCAGATGTCCGAGCTGGTTGAAATTTGGCACACATATTAAGAACCGGTGACAATACAAGAATTTCATAGCTATATCCTGCGATTCTCATTACTTTGACAGTAATAAAAGAAAAATGGTTGAATGTCGTGAAATTTTGCAATTTAATTTTAACCCAATTCCAGATGTCCGAATTGTTTGAAATTTTGCTGATGTATTGATAACTGATTACAATACAATAATTTCATAGTTATATCTTGATATTATCATTACTTTGACAGTAAAAACAGAAAAAAATTGCACACGTTTTAAGAACCGTTAACAATACAGCAGTCTCTTAGCAACGTCCTACTATTCTCGTTACTTTGACCATCTCCAGTTTCCCGGGTGTGATTTACGAGCCTTGATTGCTGACGACGATCGTCTTCCACTGTCTCCTATCCAGAAAGGTTTCTCTGCCTGCAGTCACTTAACGTGATGTTGAATAGTGAGTATTCGAAACATTACTTCGTACTATTATAGAAGAGTAGTATTCCACATTTACCCTGCTATTGGACCTCTGGCTGAGCTGCCATTTAATTGTATTTAACTCGTGGAAGTAATAATTAAAAATTAAACTAAAACACAAAGATAAAGAGAGATTGGCGAAGAAAAGCCAACAGTAGGAAACATATTTTTGAAACTGTCTGAACTAAAAAGTTAAAATAAAATTGTAGTTTAAAAAACTAAAAACACGCTTTCGTAATAATGTGAACTAAAAGGTTAAAAATAATCTTTAAATATAAAGATTTTGTTTAACAGTGATGGGACGTCCCCACAATACAGGATAAATTTTTTTTTTGAATAAGCTTAAAGAATAAAGTCACTGATTACAAAATTGACTTTAATGTAAAAAAAAAGCGTGGGTGCTCGCTACACAACTTTTGACAATGACTCTACCTTTACAAACAGCGAACGACAAAAATATAAGACAACTTATATAGCACCCCATGCTTTTTTACATTAAAGTTAATTTTGTAATCAGTGACTTTATTCTTTAAGCTTATTCAAAAAAAAAAAAAAAAAATTTATCCTGTTTGTGGGACGTCCCATCACTGTTAAACAAAATCTTTATATTTAAAGATTATTTTTAACCTTTTAGTTCACATTATTACGAAAGCGTGTTTTTAGTTTTTTAAACTACAATTTATTTTTTTATAGTTAATTGTATGTAGTTGGGGTAGACGGGTAGTATTATTAAGTGAAATAATTTAGTAAGTAATAAGGGATTTTAGCAAGTAAACAAGGAGTTGCGATATCATTCATTAAAGTGGATCCAATAGAGACTAGCTTGGAATAGTCATGGAGCTACTCAGGAGAGAAGTGATTCTTGTAATATTAGCTATAGTGGTTGAGCGAGGGCACACTTTTAAAATTACGCCGTTAGCAAGTGGAGTTGTCTTTGCAAAGGAAGCTAGTGTGGTAGCGACGAATTTTCATTGGTCCATTGTTGCAGAATTTGATTTCCAGGAACTGCGCAATCATAGCGCGCAACTTGAGGGTATTTTCGAAGTTCTGGAAAAGGCATTCAAGAATAAACCTTGTTATGATGACGAAATTACGCGTACTATGGCAGATAGTCTAAGAGTATTGTATCAAGCCCTGAATCAGGAATTTCAAGATTTGATTGACCTCCTTCCCAGGGGTGGTAACCGCGCTAAACGTGCGTTATTCTCGCTCGGAGGAAAATTGCTGAAGCAAGCATTCGGGACTCTAACGGAGAGTGATTTGGCACATTTGCAGTCACGGCTGGATACACTAGAACAGTCAAATGATAATGTACAAATTAGTCTATCAAAACAATTAATATTAACGACAAACCTGGAGTCCTCCATAACAAATAACACGAAGGCCATAAGGAAACTCGCTGATGTATTCATTGCAAAGACAACCGAACTTCAAGATACTATGAATCGTAATCTTAGAGAAATCGAAACACTTTTTGTTCAACAACTGTATAGCACACAAGTTTTGCAGCAGCTAGTTTTAGCCATAACCAATACGCGCACGGAGTTAACCCGTTTGCGCATAGCTTTAATGCAAGCTACTGCGGGTAAGCTTAGTGATGTACTGATAAATCCTAAAACGTACCTACAGTATCTGCAATTGATTCAGAAACGGTTAGGAACAGAGTGGCATATGCTTTTCCCATGTACTTTGGAGAATGTCCATAGATACTATCAGATAGCAACAGTCAACATAGCGCTGATGGGGCAGAAGTTAAGAATACTTATTGATGTACCTATCGGATCAGTAGACGCCGTTCTAGACCGCTATGATATACATACATTCCCGGTCCTATGGGAGGAGACTAGCCACTATGTCAATGGAAGATGCATGATGTACTCTTAATTAACAAGAATCAACAGTCTTACACTGTGCTTAATGTAGACGAGCTTGGCAGATGCAAAAATTCGATTATTACGATTTGTCCGTTGTTGACATTGCACGATCGCAGCAAAGCCTGTTGCGAGACATCTATGTTTTTTAATGAGGATTTCTCTGACCAGTGTCAACGGGAAATCATGGCACTACAGCATCCTTACTTGGCAACACTGCATAGTAATTGGATTTTTGCAATGCCGAAGCCTAGTAGTATAACAGTCACCTGCTGGGACGATCAAATGGAGCCACATGTTAATAAAATAGAGTTAAGAGGGGCGGGAGTCATAGAGAATGCTACCCAATGTCAATTTATTGGGGAAAACTTTATTATTCCTCCCATGCGTAGATCGTCTATGAGTCAGAGTCTCGATTTCCCGCAGTACCATCTTCCGAAATTCAATAGAAGCATCTACCATAGCCAAAACTTGTCGAGTTAAATAAAACAGATCCATACATACTGAATCATGAAATCACTAAACATTTGAAGAACGCACAGGATTCTATTAAATACAACCATATACTAGCGGCTATGGAAACACAAATTCATACACAGAGCAAACACAAAACCACTGTAACAACTATTAGTTTAACTGGCATTTTGGGAGCAGCCACAATAATTGTCCTTTTACTGTATCTATACAAACGCCACGCTAGACATGTAGCACAGCTTAATGCTGAGGCAGCGGTTCCGACGGCGGCTCAGATTATTGTTGACGTATCTGGCCCGTCTCAGGTTCCTCAGCCGCCTACAGCCGCTACGCTCCACACACAATAACCTGTATACACTTGCTTTGTAGATAGTAATTCCTAGTATTTCTTTGTGCTTATTATATAAGATTCCTAATATTTGTTTTGTGCCTCCAGGGTTGGACGCCTTGTACAGCGGACTGACTAAAATTATTACGATGTTTTGTTGCATTAAAATTGTAAGCGGGAAGACACAGTCCATTTCTGAAACTTTAAAGTAGAAGTTGATATACGCCTTATCACAGGCTGAATGGAGCGTTAGCGGAGTAACGCTGGTTTGATCGGCGGGGATATGTCAGAGGCGTA
The DNA here is from genome assembly GCA_031002005.1 of Vandiemenella viatica. Lineage (NCBI taxonomy): Eukaryota > Metazoa > Arthropoda > Insecta > Orthoptera > Morabidae > Vandiemenella > Vandiemenella viatica. The sequence continues at coordinate 67,574 of JARYHS010000180.1, read as the reverse complement.
ATGAATTATAGTAACTATTACTAAAGTACAGGAATTTGTTCGAGCGACAAGAGTCGCCAGCCAGCCGTTGACCTGATGACATAGGCGATTTCGCCACGTACTGGGGCCCGCGCGGGCATCGCCACTTCAGGAATGTGCAATTCGCTTGTTAGTGGGTGCGACGTCCGACAGGTTATTGCCGCCCCGCTAAGCAGGTCAACCGAGCCTTCATTTTAAGTAAGATAGCAAGGAGCGGTCACTTGGAGACCGGAGCTGATCGTACGCGCCTCGGGCATCGACTTGCCGACCCAGCCAGCTATCCGCTCGTCGTCTAATCGCTAAGTGCTTTTCTGCAAACCGATAACGGAGTGGACTGTGGCTTTCGGCGATTACTTGCCATGTATCGCAATCTTCTACGGCAATAAACTTGCAGTAGACCGTCTACCAATTCATTAATAATTTCAGTAGGCAACGTATTCCCTCTCCTGTTTGCTCGCCTCAGGGCGTGGTGTCAGAGATAGCAATTATTCTAACAAGCAGGCAGCAGACTATCGGCGGTCCAGTAACTGACGGCTGCCCCGATCTGCGAGAAGAGCAGTACTAGATACAGCCACAAGTAAGTTCACTCCCCCATTGGCCACACCATCCTGACAAACCCGTGGCGCGGATCAACCCCCAAAAGGGTCCACCACACCGAGTAATATCGTTATTAATGCACAGAGCGCGGGCAATATGTGATAAAGACAGCCTTCCTAGTGAGTTAAAACATCTCCGTGATACCTTCAGAAAGAATGGGTACAATGAACATCAGATAGGTACAGTTGGCATTCCGGGAAATGAAACACTGGCCTAATGAACACGATAATGGTACACACACAAAATTAGCCTTCTTGCCATACTCTGGTGCCACGACTTCGAGGGTCGGAAGGGTCATGGCAAGAAATGGCATTAAGACCATTTTCCTACCACCACCAAAATTGAGAAACATTTTGTGCTCTCCAAAAGATGACCTTGCGCTTCGTATACCTGGCGTTTACTGCATCCCGTGTGAATGTGGAAAGAAATACATCCGTCAGACCATACGGTGTGTACAACAACGTTGTTTGGAACACGCCCGACATGTTCGCCTGGGGAAAAAAGACAAATCAGCAGTGGCGGAATATAATTTGACAGAAGGACATGGTTTCGATTTCGAAGCGACTAAGGTGTTGAGACATGCGAGAGGATTCTGGGACAGCATCTTTAAAGAAGCATTTGAAATTCGCCTCGCGTCTGATTTGGTTAACAGGGATTGTGGATTCCAGATAAGTGATGCATGGAATCCTGTTATTGAGGCTGCTCGTCAGCAACGCTCTGTTTTTTGTGTTCCGCGAGCGTCTAATGACATGCTGCTAGGCAACATAACAACGTCTGTCGTTGCCATGCCAGTGTACAAACAAGACAGTCAAGTTTGACATCAAGGCAGACTTCAAGACTTGCAACTGCACCTGAAGATGGCGACGGAATATAAAGTTGCTGAAATATTGTGCATTAATAATAATATTACTCGGTTTGTTTCCCGAGAAACGTTTATAAATAAAGATGACCATGATCTCAAGCTGGACTCGATTTCAGGCAGAAGGGTGTGGGAAGGTGGAATGTTAGGTTTTTTTTTTTTTTTTTTTTTTTTTTTTTTAGGAGAGGGTGTTGCGGATTTGAATAAGTTACCAAGATAAATGATGAATAATTTACTAAAATTTTTTAAAGAACTTAATGTTGAAAATTGTGGAGGGAAAATGTAGGTGGGATCAGTAAAGATGGTGTGTTGAGGAATTGCCACTGGAACGGTGCTCTTCATAAGAATTTTTTTAAATTAAAATATTAGGGGAAGGAGGGTTGACACAAGTCATAAAACAGAATACTACAGAACAAAACATTTCAGATAACTTCCTATTAAACGTGGATGATAACTTTGTGGGGTGACAAATAACTGAAGGAATATGTTATCACGAAGTATGTCTGATGGATATTAGAGGAATCAGTGAACCAGTCACAAAAGTTGAAGGGGAAAGTAGGTTCTATAATAAAAAGGCACAGATTCTGAGCTTGAAGAGATGATTCAGGAAAAGTTTCAGCAGATGGTAGGATAGCACAAGTAAAGGTTGATAACCACCACTTACTTGGCAAATTAGAAAATTATGGAATTAGGGGATTGGCAAATAAATTACTGTCTTCCCACCTCAAAAACAGACAACAGTTTACTGAAATTCATTGAGTCTATAATAAAGATAAAATCTAAAATTGGTATAGTTAGATGTGGAGTTCCTCAGGCATCTGTATTGGGTCCTATATTATTTGCTCTTTATATGAATGATATTTCTACACCAACTAACTGTAGAATTATAACATATGTAGTTGACATTACAGCAGTATGTTGGGATAATGATGATTTATCGTTAGAAGAAACTACTGCCAATGCCACTAATGACTTAACAAATTATTTTCATAAAAATGAGCTAATTCGCAATAAAAGTAAAACAAATTTAATAAAATTTGAACTTAGAAATCATATTATAGATAATAAGTTTAATCTTATTACAGATGAAGGAATCATCCGTGAAATAAATGAGCACAAGTTCCTTGGGATATATGTTGATAAGTTTCTAAATTGGAAAGCTCATGTTGATTTGGTTTGTAAAAAAGTAATGAATCAGTTGTCTAAGGTTGTGGATAGAAGTATTTTAAAGATTGCATACTATGGAATAATCTTCCCACATATCCTGTATGGAATTGAAGTTTGGGGATCTTGTTGCAGTTTCTACATGAACAGAGTGTTAGTGCTGCAAAAAAGATGTATCAGGATTATATACAAGTTGGATAGGAATACACCCTGTAAAGAAATATTTAGACAAGAAAATATTCTTACTATATATATAGGGTTTTGTTACTGATTAGATGCAATCCAAAATTTAATAACACTAAAAGTGAAATTCATAAATATGACACTCGAATCAAAACTAATTTATATATCAAAAGATATAACTCCAAGGCAACAGATAAAAGTGCATTTGAAATGGGAGCAAGACAATATAATAAGCTACCAACGCATTTAAAGTCATTGACTGGAAATGAATTTAAAACTGAAGTAAAACATTATCTATATAACAAGGCTTTATATAATCTTAATGAGTTGCAAACTGTATGTAATAGCATTTCAGTATTGAATTATTGTAACAATGTTAATTTACTTACTCAAAGTTCCTGTCTTTGCTATGGAATTCATTTATATTGGAATTCATTAAAATATAATGTATTCTTGTTGTGTAAGATGTATCATTGATATTGGAATTCATTTTACTGTTGTGTAAGATGTATTGGTCCTTGCTAGAAACTTGTGCACACAAGTATATTGGCAATAAACAATAAACAACAAGGTGGAAAGAGTTCAAGGAGACAATAAGAAGGGGGGGAAGAAATATTTATTCCAAAACAAAGATTAGAGAGAAATACAGAACCTATGTACTATAAAGTAGATGAGGAGATTAAAGATGTTGATATGAAGAGAACATAGCAGAGTTGAGAGATGGCTGCGAAGTGGGGAATATTTGATATAACAGAGCAAGGAAGGTGGCTAAAGATGGGTTTATGTAGAGTATTATTAGTAGGGGTGGGGGGAGGACCTTTGACTGATGCATCTAGAATACTCTATGGCTATGTTAGAAAACTCAGAGGAAGGGAGAGTGTTGAGATTATTGCAGATAAGGATGGAGAAGAAGTTGCAGAGGACTTGAAGGCAGATACTTTAAGTAACAGGTTTAGTGAGCCCATTATGGACAATTAATATAAAACAGATGAGTCTTAGTTAGAGATTGAGCATAGAAACACAATTTATAAAAAGCTGGGGTAGTGTGGTGTGTCAGGATGTGATCACACCTTTCCAAATGCCATATATGATCTATAAACATCTGTAAACTGTAGTAATCTTTGTCATACAATATAAACACCTGCCAACAATTGCTCTCCTCGCAATAATGCGTAATAATCTCTTCATGTGGTACCCCTACTTTTAACCAAGCCTGGACCTACTTTCTGATCAGAATTTATTTTTACACTCAATAATAAAATAAATAAAAAATTATTTAAATTTTTATAGTATTTAAGTCTAACAAAACAAGAATATGAAAACAATCGTGCGCTCCTTTGCAATTTAAGTAAATTAGATTAGATACCAACAATACACATTATAAATAATTGATGTTGAATTAATATTATAAAATGCTCAATTTTTAACAACTTGTAAAAAATAATCTAAAATTCTTCTACTTCTCTTGAAGGATTACGCATTAATGCCTATTCCGTTTTCACTTTGTACTTTTACACCATGTCTTCCGGGGTCTATCAACATCTCTGAATCTTACAGATTTGTACTGCATCACCAAAAGGAGAATCATTCCTTCCTCCATTCTTTAAATATGCTTCCTCCATGATTCTCTCTATTTCTCTATCCTTTCATTTATATATATATATATATATATTTTAACTGCTTAACGTCTCTTAACAACGAGTTCTTTAGAGATGGGAAAGGATGGGGTGCAATGAATCGTAAGGAATTTGGCCATGGCCTTTTGAAGGAAGCATCTCAGCATTTGCCTGGAGTGATTTGGGTCGTTTATATTGTGTATATTAGGTTCTGCCCGATTTTTTTTTCATTTTTTTAATATGGTCTTGTCTAGTGTAACCATTTACCTTGCTAAGTGATCTCATTTCCACCGTCTAAACTTTATTCCTTTTTCATGCTTTAGTTATTGAAGATTCACTTCCATACTGCAGATTTGGGGCATCCATCATTTTATAGAATTTCATTTTTGTTTTTTGTTTTTCCTTGTTTCGTTCTGAAGTGCTCTATTTATTGTCCCACATATTAATTGAAATTTGCTGATCACTTTCTCCGTATCTTTACCTATGCCATAACTTATTTCATACCTCATTCTATCACTATATCGTCAATTGTCGTGGAATGAGCATATCGGGAAGATAATTGGGAAAGCAAATCGTGCGCTACGATTTATACATTGCAAATTAAAACAGTGTAAACCTGCAGTTAAATCAATTGCCTATAAGTCACTAGTGCGTCCTAACTTGGAATATTGTTGTTCTGTATGGCGTCCCTATCAAAAGGGGTTAATGGAGGATTTGGAGAAGTTCCAAATAAGAGAAGCCTGATAGGTAAAGGTATATATAGTTGGAGGGAAAGCGTAAGTGCGATGCTGAAGGAATTAGGTTGGGAAGACCTGGAACACCGAAGGCGTTGCTCTCGATAGAAGCTAATTGAAAAAAATTCTCGACAGACTTGTTTCGAAATAACAGCAAACAAATATTACTACCAGCAACATTCATATCTAGGAATGACCTCGAAAATAAGATAAGAGAAATCAGGGACAGAACAGATTTACTTCTGTACTCATTTTTCCCCACGGGCGATTAGGGAATGGGATAGGAAGGATTTACCGGGCGAGTAAACTTAAAATCCAACAGGAGTAGCTTTCAAAAAAGCTCTCCGGCCATCCTGATATGGGTTTTCCAAGGTTTTCCCGGGTCGCTCCAGGCGATTGCCGGGATGGTTCCTAAAAATAAGCCATTCGTGCCTGCTGCCATATCCCGTATATCTCTTCCTATTCACAAATGGTTAAATTTTACACCTCCGCCACCCACATTTCGTGAATTATCGAGTAATAACAATAATAATGTGCGAACGAAGACTTTCCCGGCGTGTCGATGCAATTAACTCTTTACAGGTTTGCTGCCGGATAGCGTTTGTAAACGACGAGCTTTCGGCGACCAACTCCGTCGCCATCTTCGGGTCTGATGTTAGCGCTGCGGCGACCAGAGCTGCAGTGGCAAGCCTGGCCCCGCAGTGGCAAGATAGGCAGGATACTGGCCAGACACGGAATAAAGTCCATATTCCGTCCTCCTGCCAAAATTCGTGATTGGCTCCGACCTGTGAAGGATGATATGGGGTTGAAAATGCCCGGGATCTACAAAATACCTTGCCAGTGTGGCAAGTCGTACATTGGTCAGACTATCCGCACCATTGAGGCTCGCATGGCCGAACACGAGCGCAACATCCGGCTCTTCCAGATAGAAAAATCTGCGGTCGCACAACATGCAGTCGAAAACGGTCACAAAATAGATTTTGGCCAAGTAAAAGTGTTAGCGAAGTGTACTTCCTACTGGGACTCGGTCATTAGGGAAGCCATTGAAATACGGCTGAACAATGACCTATTTAATAGAGACTCGGGGATATGGCTTAGCGATGCCTGGAAGCCAGCCTGGTCTTTGCTAAGACAACGTCCTTTCAACAGAAAGTCGGGAGAGGCCACCCAGCGTTGCGGGCGCAATATGGAGCCGGTGGCGACGTGGACCTCGGAGCGCGGCGGCGGGGTGGAAGAGGAGGGGAGCTAGCCTATATAAGGCCACTGCGGGGCCAGGCTTGCCACTGCAGCTCTGGTCACCGCAGCGCTAACATCAGAGCCGAAGATGGCGACGGAGTTGGTCGCCGAAAGCTCGTCGTTTACAAACGCTATCCGGCAGCAAACCTGTGAAGAGTTAATTGTAATAATTATAATTAAAATTTTTGAGCGAATTCTTTTCCTGTTAATTGTTATGGCTCATTTTTTGTGTTGTATTCGTAGAACTTGTGGTGGCTGCTGTCTCATGTTCTTCGTATTGGCATTACATCAAGGTAGTCAAACCAAAAATTGCCCAAACTAATGTGCATTTTCGCTGTTGATGAAAGGGGCGAAATGTGTACTATATTCCAAATACAGTTTTATATATTATGTTTGAGAACTTCACTACAAAGATATCTGAATAGCTTTTTTAATATGCGACAAGCGTCTGGCTTACAACACCTCTACAAACAGAAACTTCACTACAAAGATATCTGAATAGCTTTTTTAATATGCGACAAGCGTCTGGCTTACAACACCTCTACAAACAGGAAGTATTGTAGTCAAAATCAAATTATTAAGTAATCAAATTTTATTTTTTAAAACAACAAGTTTCGTTCAGCCAATATTTTTATTACAAAAGATATGGAATAAATAGTTTGCACTAGAGGGGCGATAATTAATTATGTAAACTGAAATAGGGGGTGGCTAGGCGAAATCTCACCTAATCTCTTTAAGGGGAGGAGGGGAAGTCCAACAGAAATTTCACGTCGGTAGAGCTAAAAAAAGGTCTACAAAATACGTCAATACCGACGTTTGGGAGAGGGCGGTCCAAGCGCCCATGAGAACAAGAGTGCTAAAAATCTACGGGGGCGTCACCTGGGGGGGGGGGGGGAAATGCATCAAGATCTCACCTCACGTAATTAATGGATGCCCCCTTAGTAGCGGACAGGATATTAAGGAAAGTCTTTTGTCGTCGCCCACAAAAATATTTTCACAGTCAACGGATAAGTATAGATCTGTGTGTGCACACACTTTTCTGTAAAAATCTGCAGTTTACAGCGTACCGCGTAGTTCGCGTAGCACCCGCTATCTGTGAGGGGCGCCAGCTGCACTCCAGACGGTGAGGCGACAGCTCGGCGGGCTGCCGACGCCTCAGGCGCAGCGAGTCGTGGCGGTGAGTGACGTCACCAGAGGAACCAGTGACGTCACCAGAGGCCTAGCGCCACTGTGCTGCATGGCGGCCGGCACCTCACCTGCAGACACACAGAAGAGTTCGCTTCAACAACGGAAATTGACGTATAAGAAACAATCAGCATGCCCCAGTTTTCTGATAACATTGTCCTGCTAGCATATCAGGTTGAGGAACAAACAAAATACTCATTGAGGAATTTGGAATAAAAACAGACAAAAGTCCAGTGTTGTTGCCGGCCATTTTTCCGCAGTTGCTCAGTAAATTAAACGATAAAATGACGCCAATGCAACTGTTTTATAGCTTTAATGTTGTATGCGTTTCGCCTCTCATCGAGGCATCATCAGACGTCTCTGCTTCGTACTGCCAGTATGCACCAGCCAAGACAAACGTAACCATGCAGGGCAGAGACGTGTGGTTACGAACCTGCAAACCACTAATGTAAATAATTTGCCGCTGATGATGCCTCGACGAGAGGCGAAACGCGTACAGCAATAAAGCTATGAAACAGTTGCATTGGCGTTATTTTATCATTTAGTTAACAGACAAAGGTATTTAAAACCAACAAAATCATAGCGCCAAAATTTGACTAATATGAAATAAGGGAGCGTTCATAAACCACTTAGCTCCACTTGCGTCTCCTGTGAAAACCCCCCCCCCCCTCACGTTGCCCCGCGTAGCAAGTAGCTTTTTTCCCCTATTCCAGAAGATATTTTGTATTGTTTTCTCTTATCCCTTTCCTGCACACTCCTACATTTTCTCTCTGCAAATTTTTGCTTTAAATTCATTCAACAGTTTTGGTAAATTATTAATTTATCTTGGTAACTTATTACAATTCCTGATACCCTTACCCAATAAAGAGAATCTTCCTACACCCTTGTGCAAGGGCGTATCCAGGATCAGAGCTAGAGGGGGCAAGATTTGAGCTAGAGGGGGACAAGATTTGAGCTAGAGGGGGGGCAACTTATATTCGTTTCGAGGTAGTGCGGTGGGGCACTGAAACATGGCGATTTTTTTACAAAATCAAACCCAAACCTATTGAGAAAACTACTTTTATTAATGATTAATATATTAATCCAACCACTTAATCTAAGGACCTACTACGTAGTAAATTAAGATCGCAACTCAGTTATATGTTGTGTAAACATTGATCGTCTTGGATACTCAGAAAATTTTTCAGTATCTTTGTTTCTCAATATCTCACGGTATTCTTTCACGAAATTTCGATGCACATTCATCAGGCATAATGCAGTCAACCTTTCCTGCTGAACCAGTTCTTCACTCGTCGAAGCGTACGGAAGGAAACTTAATTTTCCCTCTAGATGGGGGGGGGGGGGCATCAGCCCCCGCCTCGTTGGATACGCCCAAGCCATTGTGCCTGAAATCGAGTTTGCAAATATGGAGACACAAACTAAACTTTAGTCTTCGTAGTACTGTATGAGTACCAAGTAGTGTTGTGGACAGGAGGGAGACTACCCCTGGCTCAGCTCTAGCGACGCCCTGGTAGATGTGGGCACTCAGTGGATTCTGCTCAGTTGCAGCCTCTCAAGCGATATTAGCATTTTAATAAGCGACTTTCTAGATTGATGTCAATATCTCCACTAGTAAAATCTCCCTCCTTCCTCTTTACGCCGCTGTATGTCTCCCTGTAGCTCTGTCGCCTGTAATTTTGGTTATTTTCTGCGCTCTTCGAGACTGGACAGCGCTCTGTTCGTTTCTAGGTTAGTAATTCAGTTGTGTCCGGCTATATGCGTCTCGTCACTACATGCTTATCCGCATACTTTTCTACAATTTTCAATTTAAATCCAATGCAGCATGATCCTCAGTAGCTATTTCTCTACCATGTTAAAAGAGCTAGAATTGGATTCATTGGAAGACAGTAGGAGGGTGAAGAGGGTCATGGGAGTGTACAAGACGTATATTGATGGTGAGGCATGGAACGATATTGGTGTAAGAATTAAAAGTAATGCATGTAAGGGAAAAGATGACCATGACCACAAGCTGGCACTGGATTTTAGGCACAAGATTCTCTTTTTTGAGTACAGGTGTCAGGGATTGGTACAAGTTACCAAGAGAAATGAATAATTTACCAAAAACGTTGGAAGAATTTAAAAGCTAAAATTTGCAGACGGCAAATGTAGGTGGGTGCAGGAAAAGGAGAAGACGGGTGTGTAGGAAAATATTTAATTTTATTATATTTTACATTTCTATAAACAAATCCTGCTGCCCTCCCATGCAAATCAACATTCACATTACTACTACCACACAACAATCATAGAAATAGAACATGATTGGATCATTAATGTCCATGTATAATATGCTCTTTTTTTTCCGTCGTCAGTCTTTTGACTGGTTTGATGCAATCCTCCATCCCTTCCTATCCTGTGCTAACCTCTTCATTTCTACATATCCCTTACAGCCCACGTCCTCAATTATCTGCTTCATATATTCTAATCTCCGTCTTCCTCTACAGTTCTTACCTTCGACTGTTCCCTCCATTAACAAATTAACCAATCCAGCATGTCTCAAAATATGACCTACCAGCCTGTCTCTTCTTTCTGTAAGCTTCTTCCACAAACTTCTTTCCTCACCAATTATTTCCAAAAATCGCTCATTTAGTACTTTGTCTTTCCATTTAATTTTTAGCATTCTTCTGTAGCACCACATTTCAAATGCTTCAATTTTATTTTTTTCCGGTATTCCTTATTTTGTTAACATAAAGTGCTGTGCTCCACACATAGAGTTTTAAGAAGTTCTTTCTAATTCCTAGATCAATATTTGAAACTAAAAGATTTCTCTTTTTCATGAAGGCTCTTTTTGCTAGTGCTATTCTGCTTTTAACATCATTCCTGCTTCGGCCATCGGTTGTAATTTTGCTTCCCAAGTAACAGAAATCACTTACTCTCCTATTGTATCCAATACTATTTCTATATTTAATCTACTGTGCTTCGTATTTTTGCTACTACTCTACTACCAAACCAAAAGTTCATGAGCTATAGATTGGTGAGAAGACTATTGCAGTTGACGTTAAGGATTGAAAATAAGCAAAATAAACCAATTTCGTCCCACTGAAGTCAACTATTGCAATAACTGAATGAATTCCAAATGTGGTTTTAGTGAATTGGTGACATCTAACACAAATTCAAATTATATCACTAACTGAAGCTACAAATTTTACAATTTCAGATTAAATATTTCGTTTATATGAAATATTTGCAGTTTATTCGCTGTTAGTTCCTTACCGGAGTGATCGTAATTTTGTTTTTTAAAAAAAATGTGTCTGTAAAATTTGGGGATGGAAGGAAAGGTAGGAAATAATTACCCATTGTATTTCGTAATATAAATTCGTACATTAAACCAAGAGTGGATTGTTCCCATTTCGGCGGGCAGTATCTTTGCGTCTGTCCTCTTTGTCGTCAGCTGATTCGTGGGTTAGGGCGTGTCTTGGCTGTGGTATTGGAATATCGCCTTGGAAACACGAGTGACGGAAGTAATAAATGTGGAATTCATCAGTCAGGAGGTATGTTCCTATATTTATAGTGTTCGTGGAATTGAGCTGTTCCTGTGTTCCTTTTTACAATTAACACAAATAAAGTTCGTTGATGCCCCCCACCATTACTCGGGAAAGTGTGTATTGTTTATGGGATTGGCATTGTACAAATCGTAAATTTCCCCTCTTCACAAGTGTAACATTACTTGTAATTATGATTGCATACCTATGAGTTAAATATTCCACATACAGTTCAATATTTCCTCTTTCATCACTAGAAACATTCGAGCCAATTTCTGTACAGAAAACATGAATGTGATTTTCAAGAATATTAAGATTGTTGAAGTTGTTTGTGCTTCTAACAGTAGTTGTCCACTACATGCATCGATGTGGAGCTCTTTACATTGTGATTTACTAAACAAAGGCATTCTTCCTGTTATCAGCGAAGACTTTAATTTTTTGTATTCATGCTGTACCCTGACTTTGTATCTTGTTGTTTTGTCTGTATTTATTTATGGTTTTCCGATGGCTATATGTAGCTAAGATACTGATTTGTAGTAGTCTATAGTTTTTTCTTTAATATCTCTCCATCCTCCCTTAGTTGAAGTTACATTTGAACTTTTTATAAATACATTAAATTTTTGGTAATAGCCCAGACACTGGGACTCATCAAGGAATACTAGTTTTGTCCTGAAAACTGTTGTACACGTTAGTTGGCTGATATTATTTAATATATGTTGCTCTTGGAGCTGTAAAATATATCAATTCTCAGAAAATTGACTCGAAAAGTGCCGTACCGTTAAGCCGCGCGCGACTGGGAAAAGGCATACGGCGATGCATAATGATAACGCAAACGTTCCTGCTTCACCTCTGTTCAGGCGGCGCTAATAATTCTACTCAAAATCACGGTAGCACAATTTTTTTTAAAAAATAAAATTCATTAAGCTACAACGGGCAGCTTCTATGAACATTATGGTCCAGGCTGCATTGAACCTATCCACAAGCGCTGCTAATAATTCTGCTCGAAAATCATGGTAGCTCAAAATTTTAAAATAAATTTCAATTTTTGGATCAGCCTGTCTTTCAACATATCCAAAACCACCGCTAATGCTGCTTGAAAATTAAGAAAAATTCAATCTTTAACAAATTCAACAGAGGTTTTAGAAACAAAAACTATGTGCCATTCTGGTACAGGCTGCATTTCAACCTCAGATTAAAAACATTTATAAGTATTAAATTCCTTCAACCCTATGTTAAAACACGAATACTGCCGCTCTTTCATCATAAACACAACTTAAGTTAATATTACCGCAACCTACTTTCATAAATGCCATGTGCTAGTATTGTCTCTGGCATGTGTGTACATAATTATGGGGTCTATCGTTTGCTTACGATTGAAAATTGTGACAATCTTTTTTTTTTTTTTGTATGCGTCTGCAAATTCTTCCATGAATACATTTTTAATGGCTGTGACAGCAACATATTCTTAAATAATATCGTTACAAGAACATCTGCATGGTTGTTATACGTCGTTGTAGTATATCTCCCAGTCACACGCCCTATAACGTAACGTCACTTTTTGAGTTAAGTTTGTAAGGTATGTATAAGTTTTACAGCTCTAAGAGCAACATATATTAAATAATATCACCCAAGGAACGTGTGTAACAGTTTTCAGACCAAAACGACAGTTCCTTGATGAGTCCCAGTGATTGCGCTCTTGCCAATTTTTTTTATTTAACTGTTTTACGTCTCTCTTTAACATCGAGGTCTTTAGAGACGGGAAAGGATGGGCGGCAAGGATGGGGGGAAGGAATTCGGCCATGGCCTTTTGAAGGAAGCATCCCGGCATTTGCCTGTAGTGATTTGGGGAAACCATGGAAAACCCAAATCTGGATGCCCGGACGGGGATTCAAACCGCCGTCCTCCCGAATGCGAGGCGAGAACGACATTAAATATGTATTTGCCATGAGAATGTCAGTATCTGCTAAATACTTGTATGAACCAAGAAACTGATAAAGGAAACTGGGTTACACGTCGTAATGTATGTCGGTGGTTTAATTTCAATTTTTTAGTAGTTGAGGTTAAAAAAAAATATTTTAACACTTGTGAGAACTGGAGTTTTTCCTTCATAAATTTTACAGCACATGATCTTTGTCACATTCTGATTTGATGTTACTGTCGATATTTGTTTACTGTTGAGCTTTTATTGTTTCAGCCACACATACTCCATAGTTCATATAACTATTTCGTGTCTGCTGTTTCTTCTGCTTTGTAAGAGCGTAATATTTTATGTGGCTATCCTCAAATTGGTTGCCAGGCTTGGCAGCCCTGTCTGATGAAACTTCACATCCGTTTCTGCTTGGGCCTTATGGCCTAACCACATGAGGGTTTTTTTTTTTTTTTTTTAAAAAAAAGACAATCTAAATTGAGGAATGATGTATCTGAGAAATTTGTAAGCTTTTTGAAGCTACAGTTTGTGTATCAGAATGCAAACTGACAAGGCTAAATGACAATAGAAAACTGCCTTAAAACTATGACCAGTATGATCACCTAATATGATTCCTCTTAATGGTTTGTAATTTACATTTGTTTACACTAACTTTGCTTGCACTAACTATTCCCATCTTACATTATGAAGTTTCATAATTCATGTTATCCTCATATAATGTATAAAAATAAATGTTCATTTTTTTTCTTTTTTTTTTTCGAATCACCCATCCTTGGGGTACGTCAGATCAATCACTTCTTGGATGCTTGCGTTTTCTTCTTCTCCCAGTATCTCTTCCTTCTTCCTCTTCTGATATTTGAATCGGTTTTCTGGTGTTTATCGCAACTTGGAACCTCTTACTTTTGTCTTTGGTCACGGTCTTGGCTGTACCATTCTTTAACATCACTTCGGTAATCTGGAGTTCTCTCAGATCCTTTTCCACTTCCTTAAACCAGTTGGGCTTAGTCTTTTTTTTATAAAAGAAGTCAAAGATTTTTTTTTGTTAGTCTGTTAGGATTCATTCGGAATATGTGTCCATAGAAATCAATCCTTTTTTTTTCTCATGGTTTCCGAGAGTCTCTCGGACTTTGCGTAGAGGGCTTCATTTCTGTAGAAAACTTGTTTGTTATTCTGGAATTTGAGACCCATGATCTTCCTCAAAATTTTCCTCTCTTTGATTTCCAATTTCTCCATTTGTCCTTTCCTCCCCATGACTAGTGTCTCTGCTGCATAGAGTGCTTCCGGCTTAATTACTGTGTTGTAATGTCTTATCTTTGTGTTCCAAGAGAGGCTTTTCTTATTGTAAGTGTTTTTGGTCTTCTGGAAGGCTAATTCCATTTTGGTCCTTCTCGTTTCCATTGTTTTACCTTCAAGGTTGTTCCATTCAATCCATTGCCCTAGGTACTTGAAACTCCTAACCACCTCTATTTTATGAGCTCCTACTCGGACTCTCGTAGGAGTGTCTGGTATATTTGTCATAATCTTTGTTAAATGTTCATTTGTTGTTTTTTTTGTCTTCTATGCATTCCTATACCACTCACCTGATTATGATGAAACTTTGGTTAGTTATTCTGTGTGTGCCTGCGAAGGAACTTTAAAACAAACCGTAAAATTCTGCCCACATTTGTCTCCAAAACCCGCCCCTTTCCACCTTTACCCCCACTCCCTAAATATTTTACCATATTCCTCATACAAACACATAGTTTTTATCAAATTTTGATGAAACTGTGTATATGTATACTTTAAAACAAATAGAAAAATACTGCCTGTGTTTGGTTTACAAGTCCTAACTTCTCTCCTCCTTTACCCACCCATAATTTATGCCAACATTGCTCATACAAACCCATATCTCTTGTCTGATTTTGATACTACTTACCACACGTATGCTTCAAATCAAAACGGTCTGTAGCTGAATAGTTAACATAATTACTCAGATTTCTGTCTTAGGTCACAGTTTAGAAGCCAGGGGATAGCAGGAATGATTTCTTGGAGTTGCTATTGATCATTTGAACGACACCCAGATGTTCCATGGTTCAGATTCCTGTATTCAAATGTAGGTCACAGAATAAAGGAACTGGCCGTCCTGCCTGATACAATGGGTTAGTGCACCTACTTCAGGTTGTGGACTAAGTTAGTTTCTTTATGTTAAAGCAAAGAGAAAAATACTGTCTATGTTTAGTTTACAAAAAGCTAACCCCTCTCCTCCTTTATGCCAACCCTCAATTTTTGCCAATGTTGCTCATACTAACCTGTAGTATTTATGCAGGTCTGATAATACCTAGCACACCTATACTTAAAAATCGTAAATCTGCTGTCATAGTGGTTAAGGCTCTTATGTTCAAAAGTATCTTGGTCTTGTCACAGGTTCCAATTCTGGTGGAAACAGGCATTTTTAAGAGTTGTATATGATCAATGACTTAATATGCCCCCTTTGGGTTGTGTACTAAGTTAGTTTGTTTACTTTAAAGCAAAGAGAAAAATGCTGTCAACATTTGGTTTGCCAAATCCAACCCTTCTCCTTTACTCCCCTTATTTTATATAAATGTTCCTTATACAAACCCACCTGTTTGTATCCAATTTTGATGTAACTTTGCATACGTTTACTTTAAAATAGCGAGAAAAATATTTCCTACATTTGGTTTACAAAAACCCACCACTCTCCCTGAAGCAAAATTACACATGGAACTATCAGTCTTTTGCAAATATCTTGGATAGAGGTAGGGAAAATAACCAAAGTAGATAGGGATATATGTGATATTCTGAGAGCCAATAATAGTTCCTGTCAAACTGTTCGACTAATTTTGACTGCATAGTTGCCGACCAAGGAATTCAAACTTAAAAAATTACAAATCTACAGTTTTTATCCAATCCTGAAGGAGGTTTGCACACAGATGTTTCAAAATAAATGAAAAATGGTGTTTATATTTAGTTTAAAAAACTGCACACACTCTTACCCTTCTCCCCTATTAATACTAATTTATAAAAGCAACTTTCCAGTTTTTGTATCGATGTGAATGCTGATGGAGAATTTTTATTACAATCCATTAAAAAGGGATAAAACATTAGAACTTTCATATCCAGCATCCAAGAAACACTGTAGACAGTATTTTTATCTTTGTTTTAAAGAGAAAAAAAAAAACTTTGTCCACAACCCGAGGGTGGGTTAGATCCTACTGAAAGGGGACGTAATAAGCAATTGATCATATACAACTCTTTAAAAATTTCTGCTTCCACCAGAATTTGAACCTGTCACTAGACCAAAAAACATTTGAAATTAACAGCTTTAACAACTGATCTACCACACTGCTCTGTTTTTAAACGTAGGTTTGCTAAGTGCTATTACAACTGGATAAAAATATAGGATCTGTTTTGCAGAAAATGAAAGACCGAAAATATTGTTAATCCCAAAGAATTAGAATAAAATTATTCATTATTAATTTAATTAATAAAAATAATGTCTTTCATTTATTTGATTTTTGTCCATATTTTGTCGATACAAGTATCCACGTAAGTAGATAACACTCTCGGGATTCTAGCCGCGTCAAACAAAAGTCGACTGGCGACGTTTCGAGAGCCGGCACTGCTCCCATTGTCAAGCCCTGCTTAACTAACTAAAACTGCCTAGCGGTAGTCTCTATATAGGGCTACCGGACGGGAGAGGAGGGGAACTCGCGCGGAGGGCGGGTCTGCTTGGTGACGTCATGTTCCGGTTGTTGTTATGCCCAAATATGGTCCGTAATTGTTGAGCAGCCTGGCTATTTTTGATGTCACCGCTCCGCAGAAGGGCAAAAAGGCACGTGGGGTTTCTCGTTCCCTGTCATCCGTTTTGTTTTTGTTTCTTCTTCCGATAATCACATGTCGAATTTCTTTGGAACTATAACCATTGGCCCTAAACACGTGTTCTAAGTGTCGCAGCTCTTCTTGTAGATGCTGATTGTCGGATACCGCCTTTGCCCTGTGGACCAACGTATTCAGTACGCCGCGCTTCTGAGATGGGTGATGAAAACTAAGGGCGTTTTGATAACGATCAGTGTGTGTGGGTTTTCTATAAACACTGTGCCCCAACTTCCGTTCGGCATCCGCTCCATCTTCCGGCCCCCGCCTAAGATCCATCAGTTATTACGAACCCCGAAAGATTGTATAAATCTCCGGGCCCCTGGAGTGTATAAATTTCCTTGTGAGTGTGGCTCTTCCTATATAGGACAGACTTTGAGAACGATCGATGAAAAGCGCAAAGAGCATTTAAGATACTTTAAGTTGGGGCAGAAAGAAAAATCGGCTATAGTAGAGCACGCCCTTGTAAACTGTCATGAGCCGTGCTTTGACAAGACGACACGCCTCTGCCATGCTAATAATTTTTGGGATAGTGTCGTGAAAGAGGCGATTGAAATCAGAGTTAATAACAATGTGATAAATCGGGATCAAGGACTTAACATAAGTCAAACATGGAGGCCAGTTATTAGACAATTACGAAACACACGGGAACGGACCATATTTGGGCATAACAACAACCGGAACATGACGTCACCAAGCAGACCTGCCCTCCGCGCGAGTTCCCCTCCTCTCCCGTCCAGTAGCCCTATATAGAGACTACTGCTAGGCAGTTTTAGTTAGTTAAGCAGAGCTTGACAATGGGAGCAGTGCCTGCTCTCGAAACGTCGCCAGTCGACTTTTATTTGACGCGGCTAGAATCCCGAGAGTGTTATCTACATCCACTTAACATGTTTGCTGCCAACCACGCAACTGCACATGGTGAGATGTCAACACTGAAGTACCAATCACGCACTAGCACATGGTGTGGAGTTATGTCTCAGTAGCCAGCCATGTTCGCCTCAACATTTATTCTCTCGTTCAGTTGGCCATTATACGTAAAGTGTCTCTGCTGGTATAGGCGTGTAGTAAAAGGTGTCAACAAGTTATAATGGCAAGTGAACTCGAATTTATAGCTTTATTAGTTGTGAAAAATGTTGAAATATAGGTTGTAGAGACGATAGTTTTGCAGAGCCTTCTGCCCCAAAAGAAGAAATATGCAGTCTCCGACAGATGATGAAATTGGAGATTTGTTTGTTGGCTGAACTCTCAGATGAGTACCCAAGCGATATTAGTTATAACAGTGGTGAAGAATTCATTCCTCTCCCATTTGCCCAATGCCCATGATATTTTGAATTCTAAAGAGGAAGATTTGCTAGAAGTGCAAGAGGTGATATATATTCAGCATGATGCCCCTATGGTTGGAAATATAATTTCAAAAACTGTTCCCCATAACAATGGAACAATTTTCTTTCACTAAATCAGAGTGTTAGTTGCAAATATTGTTTGCAGTAATAACATGACTGCAACCAATTATAATAATTTTTTAGTAATAATGTATAATACAAAAATAATGCTTTTTGCCACATATTTTCATTATTATTGATTTTTATACATCACATCTAAGTGCGTAATATGGCATTAAGGACATAAGTTTACATATAGTGCCAATCATGTGCTGACACATGTCAAAATATTCCATTAAAAATGGCCTAATTAGTACTTAGTAATTAGTATGACAAACTTAATCTCATTTCATTGCCAGTTTTAATCATATTTGTTATAAGAAGTAAGTTGGCTTATGGGGAAAACCCATTTTTATGGCACAGCGTTTAGTATCAGAAAAAGAGGCATTGCAATGCATGCTAGGCAAAGCTAGTTTAAGAAAATTATCAATCGATAAAGTAGGACAGTAGTAGCATTACACATAAATGTCTGACACTTGCACCGCAGGAAATGGCTAATTTTGTAGTAACACTAAGGATATTACTGCTCATAGTACAGAAATAAAATGACCTCTGTTCAAGACTATTGAGCTAACATTAGCCTAAATTTTTAAGGGTTTGGAGCTGCAGAATAAACGAATTTCTGCTGTGGGCAGTGATGATATTAATGTTTTTAAAGTGTGATATACATTGGCATTACTTCTTTTCAGGTCTCCAATGGAAGAGACAGCAGAGCTGCTGTTGACTACTTTGTCCATGCAGGAAGTGCTTTCCAGGCCACTTTTGCGGTTTCCTCAGTTCCTTGAGGCTCTCCTGGAGGCTGGTGCCATCAGCTGCAGTGAGCTGGAGGATCATGAAGCGCCAGCTGGAGGCTCCAGAGACAGCTCCACTTCTCATGCGTGCGCTGTGTCACGCGGGACACCTGCACCTGCTGCCGGATGGCGCTGCAGCACCACCCGGGACTGGCCAGCTGAGCCAGTCGACGACGAGTCGTCGACGCCCCTGCACGTGGCCTCGAGGCACGGCCAGCCCGCCGCCGTGCGGATGCTGCTGGACGCGGGGGCGGACCTGGAGGCGGCGAGAGAGAGTGACGGGTGGACTGCGCTGCACGAGGCGGCGGCGTGCGGAGGCATCGACGTGGCCAGAGTGCTGTTGAGGTCCGGGGCCCATGTAGGACGGCAGGGACAAAGCCGGCAGGACGCCGCTACAGCTGGCAGCAGGCCACGCTGCACTCTCACAACTGCTGGTATCGGCTGGGGCAGACACCACTGCAGGAGGAGATGAATCGTCTGAGAGATCTCTGCCAGAGGCAACTGAGAGACGGTGACGAGTGTACTTCAAGGTACGACGCAGCGGCACGTGGAGTCAGTGGTGGGGCCGACATTTCTTATATTCTAACAATACTTAAATAATTAAAGTCACATTAAAACAATCAGAATTAATACTAAATCATTCACAATCATTATCAAATTCACAGAAATTTACACACAAAATTATTTACAAAAATTAGTCCAGTCTGTCGTAGATTGTCCTCCAAACATCATAGCTCACATTAATACTTACAAATACAAACTTTTAATCAATGTTTTATGTATAATACTGTTTTTAAACATATCACATATTATTTATATAATTTATCTCAATAAAACAATGTTTCATTTACACAAAATCACAGTTAATTACAAGAATAATATACAAAACCATATTTACTCAACTCACAAATAATTTTTAAAATACAATTTCATTAAAGGTCTGGGCGTGAGGGCTGTCTTAAGCTGACACGTGTTTCTTTATTTTGTTCATTCCTTCCTCACCTGTGTGGCTAGATATCCTGCTCGCAATCCTCCCTCATTTTGATGCTCTTCTCGTACAACTTTACATCGGCTGGAAACAACCTACTGTATGACTAGAAACCAACAAAAAATTGTAATTTGGAATTATGAGCGGGAATGGTCGTAAGGCACATCTCTTCCTCACTACATTTGGTCCTTTATTTCCCATCCTGACTAATTTCTTATTCCCTTTTAAGAATTCATCCACCTAGGGAGACATATCCTGATTAACGTCAATGGCTTTTACATTATTTACAGGCACTTTACGGATCACTCTTCAAATTTCTCGGACATATGGTCAGCCACACAGTCATTTTGGACTCCCTTCTAAATTTCGTGTAAAATACGAGGGCTATCCAGAAAGTAACAGACGTTTTGAAATAAAAATAAACAAAGTAAAAAAAACTATTTTTACTATATACATTTTGGAGGTAAACTCTTAGGCTATTTTTCTACATAATCGCCATTTAAATTAAGGTATTTATCATAACGTGGTACAAGTTTTTAAATACCCTCTCTGTAAAAATCTGCCGCCTGCGAGCTCAACCACTGGTTTACACCGGCGAATGCGTGTCCCCATTCCATCGACTGCCATTTTGTTTCACAGGTGACGTGCTTTACCCAAGCCTCGTCGCCAGTTACGATACGATCGATAACTTGGTTTCCACTTTTGTCGCAGTCTTCCAGGAATGTCGGTGCTGCAGCAAATCTCTGTTTTTTTGTGGTCTACCGTTAGGATTTTCTGAACAAACCTGGCACAAAATTTGTGGTAACCAAGTTTACCAACCACAATTTCATGAACTAAACTCCGTGAAATTTGGGGGAACGGATTTTTTTTTTTTTTTTTTTGCTTCTCGCCACCAATTCATCACTCACAAGACTAGGCCTACCACTGCGATCCTCATCATTAAAATTAGTTCGGCCATTTTTAGAATCACTGCACCACTGCTTCACTCGGCTTTCACTCATTATTCCTAGGCCGTACACATCACAAATCTGGCGATAAATTTCAACCGAGTCGTGATTTTTTGTCAACAAAAACCCTATCACAGCTCGCACTTCACAACTGGCGGGATTTTCAATTGCAGCGCTCATTTTAACACTCCACTGTATACAAAGAACGATAGACAC
The DNA here is from genome assembly GCA_031002005.1 of Vandiemenella viatica. Taxonomy (NCBI): domain Eukaryota; kingdom Metazoa; phylum Arthropoda; class Insecta; order Orthoptera; family Morabidae; genus Vandiemenella; species Vandiemenella viatica. Next base: position 46,280 of record JARYHS010000180.1, on the reverse strand, counting down.
GATGCGCAAGCTACCACGGCTGCTTGCTTACTGAGTGTAGGAACACTCTGACGCCAAGATGGTGGGCTAGCCCCGCCCACTGCCGCACCAGGTCAAAACGTCTGATTACTTTCTGGATAGCCCTCGTATGCATTTTTTTCTTTGTCATATGATGTTTTTTTCCTCACACACCATTTTGATGTCTGAATATCAAGCTGTCCTTCAACTTATCTATTAGTGAGGTCATAGCAATTGGACTTTACTTTGCAACCCCATTTGTGTCTTTCTTTAATCTCTGGTACTATGATCACTAGCAGTCGTTTTATTAATGTGCCCACCTATATCATAATGGGGGTCTGCTCACCTGGTTTAGTGTTTTTGCTGCTCGTGGCCTGTTATTTGCTCATTGTTCCTGCGTGACAGTGTCTAATTATTTAATCAAAGCATTTACTTCCCTTACATTCATGCCCTTTTCAAGTGATTCCTTAATTTCTACCCATGCTTATACCTAACTGTGCGAATGTTGACTCTATTTCTTTACGCGATCCTAGAAATTTGTGGTGGTATTGTTCTGTGTTACCTGTCCAGCCGTTATATACTTTATAAAGTTTCTTGAAGTTCCTTCTTTGCTGCTGATGATTCCTTTTTTAGTTGCTTCAATTGTTTTCTGCTGCCTTGTTACTTTCTTCCTCTATTGTTTTCTCTTCTCACAAATATCTTCCATCAGTATTGTGGTTTGCAGGATTCATGCTCATTTGTATGTTTTGTTATTCAATAAACATTTCTTCTTCCACTCTTAAATATTCACTTCTGTTAGACACTGTTGCCCTTTGTTCTGAGGTGAAGTTCTTCAAACCGATTGATTTTATACAGATATAAATAAATCCAACCTTTCAGTTTCTGGATTTGTATTGTGTATATTATATGCTTGGTTAAATGTTTAACAAGTGTATACGTCAGAAAAATAATGTCTTATAATACTTTATAAGGAATGTAGGTACTTGAAAAAAATTCTGTAAAACTCTAGGATTCCTGTTATAGATAGAATGTGTTTTGGTTCGCTTAGTAACAGTGAATGCTGAGGGCTGGAATATCGAATCGTGTTTAACCCTCGACAGAGTAGCAGTGGTGGGGGTCATAGTGACTGAGCAGTAATCACCAACATTTACTTTAATGTGGTATTTGTTTCCATTCTGATGTTTTTCAACTATTTCAGTCATTGAGTGAATTTTAAAAAAAAAAAAACAATGGATCCAGTAGTAAGTTACTTTATATCTCATGACACTCAAATTAGAGTTTACTGTCAGTATTTGCTTTATAATACTTTACGGTTGTTTCCTGGGATAGACTCGAGATGGCATTATTCTTACGTAGGACACTGCACTCCGAGTCCCCTCCTCACTTGATCCTTACACCCAGACAACATGGACGATGGGAGAACACGAGGGAGACTGTTGCAAACTACCTGCTACCTGTGTGAGTTTTGTGAAGATGCAACTTGTCAAGTTGATAACTTGAGGAATACACATTACACTGCACAGGAATACTGCACAAGTTTCCACTTACTGGTTTTAAATCCATTGCATATGTAACAATTCCATTCAACTGTAGTTAATTCATGTTATGAAAGTACTTAATACATAACAACCTCTATAAATATTACCAGTTGATAAAATATGACAGTAATGACTTTAAAAATGAATGTTTGGAAGGTATACCGCAGGAAATTAAGAATATGATTCGAAAGCCAAAACTACCACCCGTCATATTGTGGAAAGAAAATATTCTGTCTCAGAGAAAGTTCATTGCAGAATTGATGTTTTGAGTTAAGTGTAATTTGTGGACATTGAAAAGCATGAGAGGCAATAAAATGTTGTGCTGTTTTTTGAAAATATACAGTAATACAGTAATAATAAATACTGTAACTTATATTTTAAGTTGTTTGGAGCCAGAAGATAAATGAATTAGTGCTGCTAACAATGATAATATTGATGTTTTATAAGTGTGATGTGTGCTAATGTTATATTGTGGTATGTTCAAGTAGGTCTCCAATGGACGAGACGGCAAAACTGTCATTAAGTGCTTTGGCGATGAAGGAAGTGGTTTCCAAACCTATATGGCTGTTTCCTGATATTTTGGAAAACCTGCTGGAGGTTGGTCACATCAGCTGCAGCGAGCTGGAGATCATAAAGCGCGAGCTGGAGGCTCCAGAGACAGCTCGCCCGTGATGCGTGCACTGTGCCAGGCGGGACACCTGCAGCTGCTGCGGATGGCGCTGCAGCACCACCCGGGACTGGCCAGCGAGCCAGTCGACGACGAGTCGTCGACGCCCTTGCACGTGGCCTCGAGGCACGGCCAGCCCGCCGCCGTGCGGATGCTGCTGGACGCGGGGGCGGACCTGGAGGCGGCGAGAGAGAGTGACGGGTGGACTGCGCTGCACGAGGCGGCGGCGTGTGGAGGCGGCGGCGGGCCCGTCGTGGCGGGAGTGCTGCTGAGGGCCGGGGCCCAGGCGGAGTGCAGGGACACAGAGGGCAGGACGCCGCTACAGCTGGCGGCGGCGGCGGGACACGCGGCCACAGCGCAGCTACTGTGCTCGGCGGGGGCGGACACCACTGCGGGGGAGCAGGACTGGGACGAGAGGCCGCTGCTGCTGGCGGCGGACACGGGCAGCGTGCGCACAGTCAGGGCGCTGCTGGGGGCGGGCGCCGGGGGCGGCACCGACCAGGAGGGGCGGACTGCGCTGCTGTGGGCGGCGCAGCAGGGCAGGAGCAAAGCCGTCGCCACGCTGGCGGCGGCTGGGGCGGACGTCAACGAGAGAGGTGAATCGACGAGGACGCCGCTGCACTGCGCGGCAGCGCGCGGTGACGAGGAGGCGGTGAGAGCGCTGCTGGCGGCCGGCGCGGACTCCACTGCCAGAGACAACAGGGGAGCACTGCGCTGCACGAGGCGGCACGCGAGGCAGTGTGGAGGTGGCGCGCCTGCTGCTGGAGACCACAGACGTCAACGTGAGGGACGGTGATGGCTGGACGCCGCTGCAAGTCGCAGACTACTATGGTCGCTCTGCCGTGGTCTGTTTTTTCCACACAGTGCAACAATCAGCTGCTCACCAGGATAGTTTAGCCTTGCGCATCAGCTGTGTCTGTCCACGCGATATTGGATATCATCCTCTTGGCTGACCACGCCCTATCACATGGTCTCATTATATGTTTCCTTTTTCTGATGCTGCTGTTTCTTTTATTGGGATAGTGAATATATCAGTACCATAATACCTTTCCATACGTACACTTCTTGTTTACTTTAGTTACCTGTCTGAGCTTAAATCCTACACTTCTTATGTTATTCCGAACATCCTATGAATTTGAAAAAAAAAAGCTGTATATTTGACAAAAAGGAAAGCTGTGTTTTTTATTATTATTATTTATGCCTTTACACCTCACCGACGTTAAAGTCATTAGTGGCAGGACAGCTGTGTTAATATAGCTGACCTCTTTTAGGATTAAGGAAAGCAAATTTCAATACATTACATGTAACACACAAAGTCAAGCTGTATACTCTATTTTCTAGAGATGATTCCTAGAAGAAAAATATATTTTTTAAGGAATTTAATTTAAAATTTAAACCATCATTGGTCGGTGATTTCTCTGGTTTTTAGAAATAGCTCCTAATGCGTTAATGTTTTATTTGCGAGAAATGCAATACAGTAGCACAGGTGTGCTGTTTGAGATGCAGTCGTTGGATTCTAAATCACTCACTTCCCATCTGTAGTGTCTCTCTGTTGATGACATGTCTCTAAATCTAGGTCTACATCGAAAACATCACTGACCGTGATGCCTGATCACATTATTTAATCCACATCTTACCGATGTTTATTCATCACCTCGTGAGAGGTAGATCACAAGATTTTGAGGGATATTTGATGCACAGTTTATCAACAAATAAAAAATTGCTAATTTTCTTTGGCCTCTGCGTAAAATACAAACAGCCAGATAGATGAAACGTTCCCTGTATGTTTGCCCAGACATCATGGGTGAACAAAGTATTTATTGAAAGACATTATAGTTTCGGGATTAGCATGTTGTTATTTATATTTTCTATAAGCTTACTGTGGAAGTAGATAATCATGATTCACTTGCTAGGCAAATGCCTCTATATTTAGTCCATTGATTCTAAAAATAGGCAAGACTGTACTAATGCCACAGCTGTGAAGGGCACTCTACTTGAATACAAATTAAGATGTTCACAAATGGAACACATTTTATTGTTTTTGTTTATAGTTTTTCAGGGGCCTAGAATAAAAAAAATATATATTTAAAATATCTGAAACCATACAGACTTGAGGAAGATTTTCTTTTGAAACCAGTATGGTGTGATTTTGTGCTTTTCATCAATAGTTTCAATAGCTTCAATCTTATTCAAATTTCTGCCCTGTCACAATTGCTTACAGTACATTCATGTTCTCATTTAAAGGGAGCTATGACATCATTTTATTAGAATGCGCAGTTAATTTCAAGTACTTTTTTGCAGCAACATCTGTACTATTATTTTTTGAAAATTAACTCCAAACATTTTCTGGACTGCTGCCAAAAATTAAGAAAACCTTACCAGGTGAGCCTTTTGTCAGTGTGGAACAGAATATAATTTGTTTCTTGCGCCACGAATAAAAAGATCTCCAAGTTAAACTAGTTTTGTGTTTGAACAGCAACTTAAAGAAATTTCACTAATTAGCATCTAACTGCGAATACAAAAGAATTTTTTTCACTTGCTCAAAATGAATTTATCGCAGACACAGTAATGTTTCTTAGTTAATATAACTTTATTTTTATGATAGTAATCAGTTTTTTCTGTGTACGTTATAGTATATAATAAATCTAGTTAATAACACTTCTATTATAACAACAAATAATGATCAATAATGATTTCTCACCATGCTTTATCAGTCACGGAGTTTGTCACTGCTGATAAGAATATTGGAGCGAATAATTGGATAACCGATTGCTTCAAAAATATATTAAATGGCTGGCTAGAACTATAGAAAGTTTTTTTGTGATAACAATCATTCTGCTCAGAAATGGGCAGAAAAATGTCAATTGCACTAAACATAACAGTAGGATTTCCAGTGCTAAAAGGGCCCATTTTGAACAGTACACTTATTCACATATACCAATGCTTCCAATTACCTCCACTGCAATGTGCAATGTATAACACAATTCATGGTGGCTTGTGGTTTTTATATTGAGGAAGGCTCAACTGCACAACACACAAAAAGATACTTCCAAATAACACGCTTTCTCATGCAAACACCATTAGCAATTTAGATAATGATAAATTTTGCATGCTTCTTTAATCTAAACGCTCAACAATTTCTCACTAAATGGTGAAACTTATATCACCATATTCTAGAGCACTCTAGCGGAATGTTTACAAACTTAGTGTACCTGTACTATGCTTGATACAATGACCAATCACCAAAACATAAATATTTAACATCAGTTAATTGACGCATGAAAGCATAAACTGGAGATACAGTGACAGGGATTCGAGACTGGAAGTTCAACCTCTCTGCTGATTTCCCTACAGTGTAACTACCGTTACAAGAAAAACATGATGGGGTTGGTACAACTGCTGTAGGCTCTACAAGCTGTGCCAACTACAAGCACGTATTAGCTATACTACGTAAAGCCACGCCCCCAATCCTCTGCTACATGCAGTGTAACAGCATTCCAAAGGTGCATCCTTAAAAATACTACCCATTTCAGAAACATTCCTTTATATCAACTGTTCTAAAATTATTGACTGATAGTGTTTAAACGTCTGTGGAAAATTCTTGAAATGCTTCCTGTTAATTTAAATTATGTATTACTCTATTTAAAAACATATTTTAATATATCTTTAGGGACAGCTCCGCCTCAGAGCCTTTAACGATTATCCGCTACTGACGCAATCAGTTGTGCATATCTTTAAACCGAGGCAAATGCCAGTCAAAAATATTTACACTAAGGTGACCATAGAAGAAACTGCAGAAAGACATCATGTGACACAAGAGACCATAGAATCCAAATGACCAACCAGTGAGACACCTCAGAGTTGGTCTTGATCTGCAGTTAATGTAGATTGTAAACATTAATAATACAATAAACCAAGGCTACAGCAGACTACAAAAGTTGTATACAACATACTCATAATTATTATTTATTAATCAAACTACCTTTACTAATATTTAATTTAATTGAATGGAGCGCTTGCTCTGGTGGCAATTTTCCTACTCACTTATTTTCTCCCCTTTCCTTTTCCCACTTACTTTTGCACTCTACTAATTTCAACTATAAATTGCTATAGCTCTTTTTGTAAATTATTGATCAATTCTCTTGATAATTTAAACTAATCCCTTACCCCTAAGCTTACAGAAGAAAATATTTCCATGCCCCTTTGCTTGAAAATGAGTACCAACTTGTGGTATTGGTCACCTTTTCCCTTTTATGCTATTTCCCCTGATTCTTACTCCAATATCTGTCCATGCCTCATCACCAATACACTCCTTGTATACTCTCTGGAGTCTCTTCACCCTAGTCCTGCCAGCCACTTGAGGATATGCAAGACACAGCAAGTTACATTGAATGAGAATATTCCAGAACAAAATGCTTGGGTTATCAGTGAAGGGCCACAGCTTATACACAGAGCTGACACTCACATACATCAATCACTTTATAACAAAAAAAAGCCTACCAGCTCCTTCAACAGGATTAATGAAATGCTTTGTACACTCTTCATTAAGGCGGAAAAGAGACCAAGTAGAAGTAAACCCTTCCTCAAGATATTACTCTTTCTGATAGTGGTTTGGAACAACAAATGAATTAATAAAAAAGTATCTAGATACACAAAAGCAAGTTGACATATAATTTGGACATGAATCTCGTGTTTGATTTGTACAGTTGTTGACACTTGACTCTCCTTAGTGCTAAAAAGCTCAATATGTTCTGTGAACACTGCGTAATTATTTAAGATCCACTAAATCCTAACCATCTTCATTATTGTTGTTACTGATAATACAGTTATTATTGTTGTTAAAAAAAGCTTATTTTATCACAAATGCTCCCATAGCTGCAGAGGCTATGTAGAGGGTTGACATCAATCATGTCACTGTGTATGTTTTTTGTAAAATCCGCTATTATTCTGTCAAAATAAAACTGCTTGGTGTGTAATAAACCAAATAGATTGGCATTTCCTCTCTCTCCTGCATTATGATGGTCTCTCGTGGTACCCGATCACCAATGTGGATATGCTGGAAGGTAAGGTCATTGAAATAAAGAGGTAAATAAAACATTACTTCAACAATGTATACACTATCTACTTATAACAACATTTATTTCAAATATGATAAAAGTATACTTCTGAATAAAAAGTGAACAGTTACAATAAGCTTTATAACCAAATGGAGAAATATATACAAGCAACTGAAGATATAATTGTAATCTTAAGACCTTTAATATTATTATTAATGATTACAGTTCATACTTAAATATACTTGAAAATAAATAAAAATAAACTGATATTTTGAAATATTAAATATAAACAAAAAACAATTGGAGTAAACTTAAATGTCTGTAAAATATTTAAAAAGTAATAAACCATTTTAATATCTACAAACATAAATTACAGGCAAAAAAAACAAATCTAATATTCATTTAAAAAGTTTTGACATTCAAACCACTAGATTCAGTAATTACACCATCATTACAGATTCGGCCAAATGTCTTTCAGCTCTTCATCAAACTCAGAATGTGCTTAAAGAGGGGTGTTTATAACAACTTATCAACTAAAACGCATTTCATTACATGTTAGCTACATAAAAACATAAATAATATCTTATATTACTTATACAAAAATTAAAATAATGGTACCAAATAATCGCAAAACACCATTTCTTGAGAATAGAGCCTATGATGCTATTGTTATGTTCAGTATTTACACCAGTTGTACTGTTTAGTTTATTGTCCTCCGTCAGTCATTGCGAAAATACCGCCTGCAGGAAAAATACATTTATAGACACTCAGACGAGAGGGGAAAATTCAAGCATGCTCACTTGTGGAAACGGCATTATTTAATTTTTTGCTTTCTTGGTTTGGCTAGAAATTTTTTTTTTTGTAACTTTAATTTTGTCTGATATAAAGCATTACTAGTTCATATGCAATGACGAGAGGAAATCTGGTACGTTTTCGCTTTTTTTCTGGAATACATGTAGGTCAGAATAAATATACAATTTTGAGGGTGAATTTCGAGAAGTTGCTCCATTGAAACCTTATTAAATTAAGAGAATGTAAATGTGTATTGCTATTATACATCCAGATGGCTATGAGATGAAGGATTACCGACTTGATAGATTGTTTGCCAAGTTTTAACTTCACTCCTGATTTTCCCAGTTTCGGGTACTGTAAATTTATACCCAACCACAGTGCTTGGTAACTACACTGGTAGTACCCGGAAAAAAAAACTCTTAGGCTGTGACTGTGGCATATTGGTTTTGAAGTTCAGTGAAACAAGTTAAGTAGAAATTAGTAATAAGCTTTTATAAACAGAATAACTACAGTATCAGAATGACGGCATACATGAGGAAAAATACTACAGCTGTGGCATATATTTGGTTGAATTACTTTTTGGACAACCCTGAAATCGTTTTTTTGTTTTTTTTTGGTTGAGATTTGAATGTTGATTAAGTAGGGGTGATGGGAACGGGATGGAATTCAACCGTGATATTTAATTTTGATGTATATTTTTTTTAATTTTCTGATGTAACAAAATGAACATATTTATTGCGTAGAACGTAGAGATTTTTCATTTGTCTGGTGTTGGGTCAGTGGATGGTCTACAATGATGTATCGGCTGGTAAACGCAATACACATATTTACTAACTCATTTAATTCGCAGTATCTGTTGGCTGACGCAATGTTCATCATTTTGAATATTCAGAAACAACAACAAAATTTCACCAATACACTGAGAGGTCTATTTTGTTATACTGTTCTATTATCTATTTAGTGCTTTGTGTCTGCTATGAACGCTCCTGAAAGCAAACGCCAATTTGAAACCAAATTGTAGGAATATTATACGGCGGTTTACCGTCTGTCGGTAGTTTTGCACTGTCACTTACCCGAATAGTATCAGTTCAAGGAGATAGCAGGAAAGCATGGACAAACGTTAGTTAAAAGAACAAAACATAAAGAAAAGAACAGATGATAATAATTAGGTGAGAAGGCTGAAGGGGCTGGAAGGAAGACAACACAAGAGAGGGAGAAAGTAGAAATGCAGTTGCGCACACTTCGAACAAATAGACGAGAAATCAGCAGCAACAAAGGAGAAGCTTAACACTAGTCTTAAAAAACACTATGACCGGAACAAGGAACGATGAGCAATAAATTTATAGGACTGCGAAAGAAATTTAAGGAACAGAATTGGTGGCCACTAAGAATTACAATCCAGCAGTGTTTACAATCCCGCGGGATTGGCGCTAACAGGTTTTCAACGAATATTTCTAAAACATAGGTTAATAAATTAAAAGTAAATATCTTTTAATTAAATAATAAATCAATTTTAAAGTTAAATGATACAAGTTAACATTATTTTAATTGGCTAAATGATATTAAAATTTTTAGCCTGTCTTGAGAATATTTTGAGCTTTAATTTTTAATAAAATCTAAACCAGTTTTTAAATAAATAATCAAAAATGCAAAATATTCAGTCTTAAGTCATATTATGTACCTTACAATAAGTCATATCAGTTTTAAAACATGGTATGCATAGTGGCCAAGTCATCAGAGTTCTTTTCTTTTAATTAACGATCTGCAATACCGAGAGAAAGCATTTTATTTAACAAAGTTAATGTATAGTACAATAGACTTGTCTCAGTACTAGATCTCATAACTTTTTGTCACTGTATAACCAGGAGACTTCACCTATTTTTACAAGATTTGTTTTGGTGGGATTCATTATTATGTCTCCTGATCTTGATTGATCTTGTAGTTATGTAAGAAAGGAGACTTTCTCGGCATATGATTGCAATTACGTCCTCATGGGTGTATCGCCGGATTGCCTTGTAAATACACGAAATTTCACACGTGTGAAGACGGCGGAGCAGCCGTCGAAGTATGATGTTTTTACAACCCAATTCGGCGATACATCCGTGAACATTTAATTATAACTTTTGATGCATTTAGTCGAAATAATAACAAGGAGGCATGCTATTCACTCAGAAATAATGTATTGTGTCGATTGACCGGCAGTGCAGACACAAAACCACATGAAAAGGAACACACAATTCAGCAGCTTAAAGAGATTATTTCAAGTCAAGATGAAATCGTTAACTTCTTAAGGAAGAAATAAATGATATTAAGGATAAAGTGAAGTATTTAACTCATCCTGTAGTTGCGGAAGCAAAATGAAATATGGACACATGTTAATGGCCGGCATAGTGTTAACAAGGACAACTATACATCAAAGAAGACATTGGATCACGAAGTGAAGCTTTGACGTGTTAAACTTGGAAAGTGTTGTTCAGTTAAACATAATTCAGATCAAAACTAAAAGATGTGCATCAAACACGCAGAAAAGCAAAACATTGAACAGTGTTTCGAAATGTAAACCGGACAATAATTGTAAGATTCTACTTTTGTGTTATAGTCGAGGCAGATATTGCTCGAAAATTTTAAGAGAGAAATTGGGCTCTTCTTTCAGTATCTACTATTACACGTTTTTAAACGTGTGTATTCTTTTATTTGAATACTGCATGGTTGTCCAAATTAGAAAAAAGGAGCTGTCTTAGCTGTAATCTCTCTGGATCCCAGTGCGACAGCTCACTGAATATTATTACTACGACACGTTTTTAAACGTGCGTTTTCTTTTATTTGAATACTGCATGGTTGTCCAAATAAGAAAAAAGGAGCTGCCTTAGCTGTAATCTCTCTGGATACCAGTGCGACAGCTCACTGAATATTATTACTACGACACGTTTTTAAACGTGCGTTTTCTTTTATTTGAATACTGCATGGTTGTCAAAATAAGAAAAAAGGAGCTGCCTTAGCTGTAATCTCTCTGGATACCAGTGCGACAGCTCACTGAATATTATTACTACGACACGTTTTTTAAACGTGCGTTTTCTTTTATTTGAATACTGCATGGTTGTCGAAATAAGAAAAAAGGAGCTTCCTTAGCTGTAATCTCTCTGGATCCCAGTGCTCTCGCTCACTGAATATTATTACAACGACACGATTTATAACGTGCGTTTTTCTTTTTTCTGAATACTGCATGGTTGTCGAAATAAGAAAAAATGAGCTTCCTTAGCTCTAATCTCTCTGGATCCCAGTGCTCTCGCTCACTGAATATTATTACAACGACACGATTTATAACGTGCGTTTTCTTTTTTCTGAATACTGCATGGTTGTCGAAATAAGAAAAAATGAGCTACTGTAAGGTATCCCTCATTATATTTTCAATATTCAGTAGGATTTCGGTCGAGTTTGGGTTAACTGTAGTATCCGGTACCACACTTTCAATCAAGTTAACAGCACTTCTGGTATAATAAAGTGAATAAATAATCCATAACTAATGTAAATAACACCTAAACTGCATTAAATCAACGATATTTCAATAGAAAATAGGTAATCTCATGTAGAAGCAAGATCTTAATAACAGATACTAACGTTGGTTGGCGAGATGTTTGAACCGATTTAAACGAAGTAAATGTTGGATAATTGCAAATAATATGCATAAATAAACCTTTTATCATGTTTAATACACATTATTTCGGAGATAAATAAGTAATTTCAATAAAGGAAAAATCTAACCCATAAATTTTGGCATATTCCAGTTTTAGTATTTCTGAAGAGATTTCAGTACAGTAAAGACAATAAAGAACCTATATTACACAGGCCTAGACTCACTATAACCATAACTTCAGAAATAAATATAGTTTAGTAGGATTTGTAAAGAAATAAACTGGATGATAAAATAACAGTCTGAAGCAGAAATGAAAATAATTCATTGTGATAAAACTTGACCATGTTAAAGCTCCAAAAACAGCAATAATAATCCCTGAGACAGCCTAGTAGATAAATTAACAGGTTTCTGATAGTTTTAAAGCATCTAATAACCACAAGAAGTAATTATATTGGATTTGTAATACTCATTTTGCTTAAACAGTTCACATACATAATTTTGGTCTTTTAAGTAGTTTCAGGATTTAAAAAGTAGAAAAACAAGTAGTAAATAAAATAATCTTTCAATTTTAATAGGTTTTAAATAGTTTCAGTCTGTAAAATATGAAATATCAGTGAGTAAATAGACGCCGGTAAATCGATTAATTTGTCCAACTTTCAGGAATAAATTCCAGCACTTTAAAGCCATTTCAAAAGCGCTAAGAGCATGTAAATACCAGTTTACACCCATAATTAATTTTCTAAACACATTTTAAGACATTTCACTAACCTGTTGAATGTTAATCCGATCACGAAATAATTTGTTACAGACACTGCACACATAAAATGCTTCAACACTGATTTTAAACACTGCCACACAATATAAAGTAGAGAATAAAATAAAACAGTCCGAAAGTGAAGTAAATTCAATTAAATCTGATAGTTTCCAACACTTTAAGTATTTTTAAATATAATTTTAACACGTAAAAATTGAACACCCAGTTTTGGCAATTTATCATTCAAAAACCTACTTGAATTCCGGGTTATAAAATAGTTTGCCGGGACAATCCATTCTTTTAGCTTCACACATATTAATTTCACGCAATTTAAAGCCATAGTACCGATGTTATAACTTTCCTAACATTCACTCGACATAAAACACACGTGTAAATCACTAAATAATTTATTGTGTCTCAGATAGGGCACTTACAAAGATAAAATAAACTCCAGAATACGCAGTTAAATGCAGGCTTTACGGTGATAATTTTTCCGGCTCGCTAATCCATAAACTTTAGGAGTTATAAATAAAAACATAAATTATAGTTACATTTGATTGTTAGAATTAATCAGTTTACATTATCTCAACAGAATTAAATAAAGTTCATATGTAGAGACAGGCTAAAATCAGGAATAATATTTTAACCATAATTTCAAGTTAATTACTAAAGCCGATTTTTAAATAAGAAAATAACAGGACACTGATTTAGGTGGTAGGCGAGTAACACATCCATATTTGGTAATTTGTTAGAGCGAATGCATCACGTGACCCCCCAAGCTAATATAAGGCAGCTTAGTCGCGGGATTTTCGTCGGTCGTCTCCAGTATTTTTTGGAATTCGGTGGTGAGCGCGCGGTATCGCGAGGTCCGCGCGGGCTGGCGGAACAAGGATGGCACTGAACCAACCTAGACGAAGGAACTTGTAATAGCAGCCATGTTGTAAATTTTTGGTGAACAACTTCTAACCATGCAACTAGTCAGTTAAATTCAGTTTTGGGGTTTTTCTCGCGGTTTTGCTCTGGAATCTCAACTTGCAATTTTTGGAAAAGATTTATGTCCGATAGCCTTTGCTAACAGTGTTTTATAACGTTTATGTGGAAAATTTTGAAGAATATATGACTTTTTGATTTCAGTTGAGACTTTCATTTATTAAGATAATACCTTTCTTGCAGAAGGTGAAGCCTGCAAGTGGCGACTGTGGTCCTTTGAACTGTTAGCTTTATTAATTTTACACGGTTTCATAACTTTAGAATATCTTGGACAACGTCTGGCTCAGGTGACTTAGCCGATACCTCAACCCCAGTACTCGGCAACGCCCTGACATGGGGATCGTAGTGACGCGTGTTCGAGTTGAACAGTGATTCCAGAGAAAACCAAACAGTGCAATCTTCCATCCAGTGCCACTTTGGATTATTTTTCGTCGACGTTCCTGACCGCCACCCACCGCTGCACACCAGCGCGACGACACAACTGCAGCGAGTGAGGGACTGCCTGGCCCGAGGAGTCACCGAACCACTACAGCTGTTGCAGAGCACAGACGCCATCCTCCCTTTCGCTATCGCAGCGCTGACGTTTCGTCCAGGGAGACGCTCGCAGTACCCACTATACTGGCAGAGCAACACCAGACACTCCGGGTCTGCACTTCGCCACGGCGAATAAGATAAGTAAAAGTGACAGTGAATTGTTTACTAACTTTCGTTAAGGGCCTCTTCAACCAGAGAGTAGTGACCTCTGTACTTGCCGAAGGATCTGTACTATCGACTAGTGGGTCTTTCTAGAGCACTTTCAACCACTAGTTTTCAACGTTACCTTCCACCAATAGTTAAACTAGAAACCTTTTGGTGTATTCAACACTGCAAACACAGCAGTGGACATTTTTCTACTTTTTTAGCTGTTACGACAGCAACCCAGTGATATAATATCACAAACCCAATTTTACCGGGTTATAATTGTGTTTTTTCCCCTTTATTCGTCGAGACATTTGTGCATTTTTCATATTTTTGTGTTCCTTGGTGTTTTTATTCGGTGTTTACAATTCAGAGAACAGCTGACGACTTGACCAAAGAGGTTCGAGTCACAGATATGCAACTTTGCCAAGTCAACGATTCTCTATCGCATCTCAGCTGATGCTTGTGTTAGCATCGCTGTTGTTTACATTACAGATTTCGGGAAAATTTTTTTTTTCTTCGTACTTTGTATTTCTTTTTCAGGTTTGCGTGTGCTTATTTTCTACATTGTTTTTATATTATTTTGTGTGTGTATTTTGGGGGAAATTTGGGATTTTTGTGTATTGTTTACCAACATCTTCGAAATTTTTTTTGTGAACAGCTGTTCTGGCTGTGAGGTTCTGTTTATGCATTATTATTTTGGGTTTGTGCTTTTTGTGTTTTCCTGGGTATCTCTTCGTATATTTTTGCCATTTGTGAAAGATAGTAGGGATATAATAACATTAAGCGTCAGTATTGGGTTTTTATCTCTCCTATTTAGAAAAGTTTTTGGCTGTTTTCATTTTATTAAGTTTGTGATGGCCTCCAATCAAGGTCCTTCTGAAGTCATTGCTAGTACCAGTGAAGCAACTAATACAAATCACCATGCGATGATCACCAGATCTCGCAGTTTAAGCAACCTTAATCAACATATTGAAGACAATATGCCTCAAGCTGCTTCCCAGCAACTTGGTTCTACTAACCCTCCCGATAATACTTCTGATGATAATGATACCAGTCCAGTTCAGGAAGACTTGCAAACTGAACAACAGCAACCTAGCCAATTCCAGCTGGCCCATATGGCAGAAAACATACCACTAGTTAGTGATACTGACTCTGATCTTGAACTTGAAGGAGAGATACATGGAGTACAAAGACTTGACTTACAACGAGTTAATGAGGACCGTAGTAATTCAGGGGACCATTCACTTGCTAGTTCTGGTAGCAGTTTATTAGTAGCTTTTGATGAACAAGGGAACCCAATTACAGTAGCTAGTCCCAGGCACCTTTAGAACAAGACATTACACAATCAGAGGCACCTATGCCAGTTCAAGTTCAAGTAAAACAATCCCCTCCCACGATACCTACAACTGATATACAGTCACTTTTCAGCCTATTAACAACTCTTAATACTAAGATAGATCATCAGGCACAGGAAATAAATCAGAATTTTAAACTGGAAATAAATCAGAATTTTGCCACTCAGAGACAAGAGAATCAAAAACAAATTCAGGAAATAAATCAGAATTTTGCCGTTCAGAGACAAGAGAATCACAATTTTAAACAGGAAATCAATCAAACCCTTGATATTAAGTTAGGCCTCCTAACTACTAAAATAGATAAGCAAAATACAGACATTAATATTAAGCTCAATAATTTTGCAAAGAAATTAGAACAAACACTTGACAAGGGATTAAAGGAGCATTCCCAGGACTTTAATAATAAATTACAGCACCTTAGAGGGGAATTGCAGACCACAATTGTCAACTCCACACAAGCATTCACACACAGGGTTGATAAACAATTACAAGATTTGAACAAGAAATGCGCCAACAACCATTGGCAGTTAATGGACCTAATTTCTCATGATGCAACTACTAAAGTAACACAAAGTATTGGACCTATACTCCCTACTCCTGTTAATACCTTTCAGCCAGAAACGGCTACAGTAGAGATTTTGAAAACCAAAGCATATTTACCACTCACTACTAGTATACCTCAGCTATCTGAGGAACAACCTGTACATGTTTTGCCCTCATTGCAACCTATTGTAACTGACCAGATGATAAAAGGTACAACTGACCTTGCCATTCCTAAAGTACCTACCCTTACAGGGGCACAACTTATTCCAACCACTGAACAGCTGGTAGATGAATCACTTGAGCTTGTCATACCCACCCCACCCCTGCCATCAGCTGAGCAAAACATAATACCCCCTGCAACTTCGCTGACTGATGTTGGTTCTGATCCAGTACTTGACACCCTAGATCAGCTGATTTCTAATACCCAAGCTGTAGATCCTACATTCGATGCTGTTTGTGCATATACCCCTACCAGCAATGTTTTTAAGAAGTCAAGAATAAGGAAGCCCACATTTGTAGACAAATTGAATGGGCAATTACAGGCCAAAATGTTCCCTCAGAACATCAACAGTGATTTACTTTGCCATTCCGTTCCCAGGTGGGAACGTTGTATCTTTAAGAAAATTGTTTTGGGTGCATTACTATTCAAGAACCTTTCACCTGAGATGACTGTTTGGATTTCAGGTACTTTTCACCTTCAATTGGGCTCACCCACCTTTGTAGAAGATTTTTTCCCTAGTGAACCCTTTAGCCCTCCATACTCTTATGATGTTCAGAAACTTTGGGCGTTCCTTACCCTTTTTCCCACTGTATGCCACCACAGGAAAGTGGATAGAAAGAAAGCAGATTTAATGGCTAGTTATCAATGTTTTGGGAGGGGTACCAAAATGAAGAGTAGGTCGAACCCCTTACCCCCAAACGAGAAGAGCAGTATTCTGAAAGCAGTTTGTTTTGGGAGGGGACCCAAATTTAAATGTAACCTCAACCCTTTCCCACCAAAGGAGATTTCACTATTTGATGATTGGAGGAATGTCATAAAGCTTAAAATATTTGCCCTTGATATACAGGGTCCCACACAAATATTCCAACATGTTATGGTGTATATGTTAATTGACATTTTTTCAGATTTTGCCCAAATAGGCATCCACATTCATTATACTAATAAGACAGTTAATTTTGCCACAGAGTTGGTTTATTTTTTCCCTTTTCCCATTTTTAATATATGTTTAGTTGACTTCTTCATGAAGCTGAAAGTAATTTTTAAGGTTATATGGGAGCTTGAAGTTTTGCTCAACCTTGTTTTTTCTTTGGTGTACATCCATATGTTATTTTGTGACCAGCTACCTAGGGAAGTTGTTTGCCAGGCTGGGTTTGATGAGATGTTTGATGCAGTGGAGATGAAGCTGAGAGATACTGAGAGAGACTGTCAAGGAAGGGAAGTTGTTTGTGATGATGAAGGCGTAGATGTGCTTGTTGAATAAGGGGTGGAGATAATACTTGTGTTTCTATGTTTACAAAACAAGGGGGGGAGGCTGGAAGAGAAGAAGTACCATAAGGGGGGAATGCTACACTATTATTACCCCAGGACCAGGACATGAAGCTAAGACTTGCCTGCGATCCATTATTATTATTATTATTATTATTGGCATTCCTACCCATCACTATTATTATTTCCCACTATTATTATTATTTTCCCACACTATTATTGCCCCAATATATTGCTATTTTCCCACTATATTATATGCTATGGCATTTTAGGCATCGACCCATGGAGGAGATGACCTCATTTATATTTATTACATTGAAATAGGAACACGCAGGGCGACCACATTTTGTGTACATGAACATAGAGGGGGTGCAGTAGGAGAGTCAGAGGACATACCTGGTACATCCCATAGATGGGCGTGACACATTTCCCCATTCCCCACACTTTGAGAGTGACTGCACAGGAACAGCACGAGCCCACCACATTTCCCCAATAGGCGCCACTGTCGTTGTTCATACACACAATTTAGGATTAAGGAAACATAGAACACAGTACATCAACATACTCTAACGAGATTAGCGCTGACACAACTGAGTTGTTTACAGATAATGTACTTTCTAAGATGAGATTTCGAGGTAGATTTTGGTTTTATTTGTCATTGTAGAAGATGGATCGGAGAATCTGTTTGCGTAGATATATTTACCCTTGTGTTTTTATAAGATGTAACATGGAGAATGCTAGGATAGGGCGAGATGTTCGTTCCGCCGAGAGAATTGTTGGAAGTTTATGATGATAGGAGGCATACATATACCCCACACTTTTCACAACAGTGATACCCAACATTTATTATATATCTATATATACCCCTCACACCTTTATATGGTTTTGATTCTTGTGACCCCTTCCCTGAAGTTTGTAGGAAGTAACAATATTTACTCCACATACTACATTACACTACGAGATTACATCCCTTGATATACACCTACCTGGGTTTATAGTAATACCCATTTATATCGCGGGGGGGGCGATTTTACATGTCCCTATATGTAGCACATATGTTCCCTATATATATATATTTTCTCACATATTCTTTCCCCCTAGGTCATAGGACCTACAGCCATTGGCTGCCCACCCTTTAAGGAATCCCTACCAATAGAAGAAATTTACCTAGTTTGTGTATATATGAACCAGTGTACTGGTTCCTCGCAACTTTGTTGCCCCCTCTCCTGATTTTGTTGCAGCAGTATACTGCTGGAAGGAAACTGCGTTTCCACTAGTTTATAAGTTCCTATTTGTATATAAAGTTTAACATTGAAATTTAGAAAATATTTCTACGGTTTAGTTTTTAGGGTACCCTGTTTCTTATTTCAGTAATTTTCCCTAGTTTTAGGGATAGTCCCATTTTGTAAAGCTAATCCAGGGACTGATAGATTTTTTTCTTTCACATTGTATTTTGTTTATGTATTTCTCATTCTGTATTATTTTTGGTTTGACTACAACCTGCCTATCTTCGGATATGGGCAATGAGTATTAATTTTCGCATTGCATATCTAATTGTTCATTTTCTAGTATAATTATCCTATTTTTGTTTAGTTTGTAAGTTTCTGTTTGTATGTTTAGGTTAAGTTTCAGAATAAGATATTACTCACACACAATGTTTGTTTTGTTTTGGATTGTTCGCAGACTGACTGACCGAGGTCCCAGGGGCCACTGCTGTGACAGGAACCCGGGACACGAACATTTCTCGGCAGTATTAGGGATCATTTTGGTTTATATAAATTCTTACCACTACGATCTGCGACCGTGAAAGGACTTGGGCATTTACCCCATTTGTGAGCAAAAGTATAAAGGACTTGGGTATGAATCCATGTTTAATAAGTGTGTGAGAAAGTAAGAATAAGAACGTTCAAGTAACGAAGGACAGAGAGAGGCAAAGCCTTAAGATTTTCTGTGAAAAACACTATTTTTTGTAAAACACATAATTTTTCTTTTGTGCAACGCATGTAACTTTTGTAAATTTTAGGTTTAAGATGTCTTCATTTGTAATTTTGTAACAATTTAGGTTTAAGAGCTATTATTTTCTGAATATTTTGTGTGAAAATTCAACTTGATATGATACATTTTATGTTACACTTTGAACTAAAGTTCTATTCCATATGTGGAATTTTTGATAATATTTGCATATATATGATTTTAATATGTTGACTTTTTCAATGTCTAATATTGATAGTAATTTCAAGTATGAGTGAGTAAAAGTTGCAGTATTTTTGTGATTACTTGGTATGAATGGAGAACAGAGCAACCGCTTAGGTTTAGGATAGGTTTAGTTTTGGGAATTTTCCAAATTTTTGGGAGTTTTTCAGTAATTTTTGGGATTTTTTAACATTCTTTTTGGGTTTTTTTTCTTTCGTTAAGATGTTCAGCCAGTTTTTGTTCCAAAAATGACTTCAATCTTCAGGGGGCATGTAAGGTATCCCTCATTATATTTTCAATATTCAGTAGGATTTCGGTCGAGTTTGGGTTAACTGTAGTATCCGGTACCACACTTTAAATCAAGTTAACAGCACTTCTGGTATAATAAAGTGAATAAATAATCCATAACTAATGTAAATAACACCTAAACTGCATTAAATCAACGATATTTCAATAGAAAATAGGTAATCTCATGTAGAAGCAAGATCTTAATAACAGATACTAACGTTGGTTGGCGAGATGTTTTGAACCGATTTAAACGAAGTAAATGTTGAATAATTGCAAATAATATGCATAAATAAACCTTTTATCATGTCTAAGACACATTATTTCAGAGATAAACAAGTAATTTCAGTAAAGGAAAAATCTAACCCATAAAATTTTGGCATATTCCAGTTTTAGTATTTCTGAAGAGATTTCAGTACAGCAAAGACAATAAAGAACCTATATTACACAGGCCTAGACTCACTATAACCATAACGTCAGAAATAAATATAGTTTAGTAGGATTTTTAAAGAAATAAACTGGATGATAAAATAACAGTCTGAAGCAGAAATGAAAATAATTCATTGTGATAAAACTTGACCATGTTAAAGCTCCAAAAACAGCAATAATAATCCCTGAGACAGCCTAGTAGATAAATTAACAGGTTTCTGATAGTTTTAAAGCATCTAATAACCACAAGAAGTAATTATATTGGATTTTTAATACTCATTTTGCTTAAACAGTTCACATACATAATTTTGGTCTTTTAAGTAGTTTCAGGATTTAAAAAGTAGAAAAACAAGTAGTAAATAAAATAATCTTTCAATTTTAATAGGTTTTAAATAGTTTCAGTCTGTAAAATATGAAATATCAGTGAGTAAATAGACGCCGGTAAATCGATTAATTTGTCCAACTTTCAGGAATAAATTCCAGCACTTTAAAGCCATTTCAAAAGCGCTAAGAGCATGTAAATACCAGTTTACACCCATAATTAATTTTCTAAACACATTTTAAGACATTTCACTAACCTGTTGAATGTTAATCCGATCACGAAATAATTTGTTACAGACACTGCACACATAAAATGCTTCAACACTGATTTTAAACACTGCCACACAATATAAAGTAGAGAATAAAATAAAACAGTCCGAAAGTGAAGTAAATTCAATTAAATCTGATAGTTTCCAACACTTTAAGTATTTTTAAATATAATTTTAACACGTAAAAATTGAACACCCAGTTTTGGCAATTTATCATTCAAAAACCTACTTGAATTCCGGGTTATAAAATAGTTTGCCGGGACAATCCATTCTTTTAGCTTCACACATATTAATTTCACGCAATTTAAAGCCATAGTACCGATGTTATAACTTTCCTAACATTCACTCGACATAAAACACACGTGTAAATCACTAAATAATTTATTGTGTCTCAGATAGGGCACTTACAAAGATAAAATAAACTCCAGAATACGCAGTTAAATGCAGGCTTTACGGTGATAATTTTTCCGGCTCGCTAATCCATAAACTTTAGGAGTTATAAATAAAAACATAAATTATAGTTACATTTGATTGTTAGAATTAATCAGTTTACATTATCTCAACAGAATTAAATAAAGTTCATATGTAGAGACAGGCTAAAATCAGGAATAATATTTTAACCATAATTTCAAGTTAATTACTAAAGCCGATTTTTAAATAAGAAAATAACAGGACACTGATTTAGGTGGTAGGCGAGTAACACATCCATATTTGGTAATTTGTTAGAGCGAATGCATCACGTGACCCCCCAAGCTAATATAAGGCAGCTTAGTCGCGGGATTTTCGTCGGTCGTCTCCAGTATTTTTTGGAATTCGGTGGTGAGCGCACGGTATCGCGAGGTCCGCGCGGGCTGGCGGAACAAGGATGGCACTGAACCAACCTAGACGAAGGAACTTGTAATAGCAGCCATGTTGTAAATTTTTGGTGAACAACTTCTAACCATGCAACTAGTCAGTTAAATTCAGTTTTGGGGTTTTTTCTCGCGGTTTTGCTCTGGAATCTCAACTTGCAATTTTTGGAAAAGATTTATGTCCGATAGCCTTTGCTAACAGTGTTTTATAACGTTTATGTGGAAAATTTTGAAGAATATATGACTTTTTGATTTCAGTTGAGACTTTCATTTATTAAGATAATACCTTTCTTGCAGAAGGTGAAGCCTGCAAGTGGCGACTGTGGTCCTTTGAACTGTTAGCTTTATTAATTTTACACGGTTTCATAACTTTAGAATATCTTGGACAACGTCTGGCTCAGGTGACTTAGCCGATACCTCAACCCCAGTACTCGGCTAGTCCCTGACAAGATCCCACCAGAAAAACACATCTGCAACACACACAATTCAAACAAACATACAAACCATACAGGACAATGAAAACAAAAGGAAATGGTACTCAATGACATATTCTAACAAATACATACACCCAATCGCAAACATTTAAAAAAAAAAAAAAAAAAAAAAAAAAAACAAGGCATCAGCATTGAACTGCGAACTGACAACTCACTGCAAAGACAAATTAGAACCCATTCAGACACAAACAAGTACCACAATTCAGGCATTATCAACTCACTTGTCAAAAATTTGAAGCAATATACACATGGCTAATACGAAGACAGTTCCATATCAGATACAAAGAACACATGAGAGCACTAAAATACAGTAACCATTCCACATTCGCCGAACAACTCATAGAAAATGACCATTCACCAAGAAACATAAACACAGATACGCAAATTCTCACTATCAACAACCACAGGCACAACACACTCACTAGACAGCAAAACTTATATATTCAAAAAGCAAAAAATGAAGGCAAACAGTTACTAAATGACCAAGTAAACCTCACAAATAAAATGTTACATCAATCTCATATACACAAACTTGACAGACAAAACAAAATAAACACAAACTGTATAAAAAACCCCCACACACATGAATATAAAACACACTAACAAGACGTACACACACTTTTCAAAACTCACACCAGCGGCACGAGACACGACATATACAAACAAGATGGCTCCAACAGATGACCGAATGATGAGAAAGCACAATATTGTAAATATGATGCAGGCAAAACATGCTTTGGATAAGAAAATGGAGATGCGCAGCTGCATACCATATTAACAAATGTAAATAGTAAGTAATTATCAGCTATAAAAATATGTCATGCTCATAATTACGTAATAATAGGATAAAAATGTATGAAAAACTATAACACAGATTCATCGCTGATGATGCCTCGATGAGAGGTGAAACACATATGATGCAACAATAAATAAACCAAACAGTTGCATTGGCGTTATCTTTCAACTGGTAATGAAAATAAAAATATTCATGAACTACAGAACAATTTTAGTACACCACCAGGAAAGAAGCAGGCTAAAACTAATCCCTTCTAGAAAAGTGTTCAATGAATATTTCTCACCTATGTCTTTTAGAGTGTAATTTAACAGCAAGACCTTCAGATAGAAGAATCAAATAAAATAAAACAACGGAATTAACAAGACGTAGTTTGTACCTCCACTGCACGGTACAATATGTCCCTCACCCAGCAGTTAGGTGGGCCTCGCAGAAGGAGCATGTTTGCTGGCCAATGAAATTTCGACAAACATTTTAATTTAATTTAATTGCAATGGAACAAATGCTCCAATGGCAATAATAACAATAATTTAATTTAACTGCAATGGAGTGCATGCTGTGACACTTGTCGTCGCATATTTGATGGGCTGATTATAATTATAAATAACTCATTTTTTTGAATGCAAATATATATCTTTTATTATATATTGTTTGATTCTACTAGGAGTTACAATGAAATTGGTTACTCTCAGAAGATGCAGGATCATTTATTGGCAATGATTATCACAAGCACTCAATCTACTCTGATAACTAACATCTCTCGAGTCCTCATCTCCATACCAATTTATATCTTATTGCTTTTTCTCTCTAAGAGTATATATATTATTAATTTCTATCTACTCTTAGAAATCAAAAATATAATTTTCTTATGAAAATATTTCTATTCTGCCACAACGCTCCAGTGTCAATTTCTCTATACAACCAAATTCCCCCTATCTTGCACCAACCTACATTTGCCCTCTACAATTTTAACTTTAAATTCCTTCAATGTTTTCGGTAAGTTATTCATCATTCCCCTTGGTAACTAATTCCAATCCCTGACACCCTTACCTAAAAAAGAGAATCTTCCCACACCCTTGTGCCTGAAATCGAGTGCCAGCTTGTGGTCATGGTCATATTTTCACTTCCATGCACTACTTTTCATACCTATTGCAATATCTTTCCATGCCTCATCGCTAGTATATGCCCTGTACACTCCCATGACCCTCTTCACCCTCCTCCTGTCTTGCAATGAATCCCATTCCAGCTCTTTTATCATATCTGTCACTGATTGCATTCTGCACTGCAATAATTTCCAGAAACAAATCTAGCAGCCCTTTTTTGCACCCTCTCCAACTCCTGTATTTGATACTCAAAATGTGGGTCCCATACCACACTACCATATTCGAGCAATAGTCTGACCAAAGTTTTGTAACCCAATTTCTTTACTTCTCTCGTGCATCCCCTCATCACTCTCTCCAACAAGTGCAGAATTTTGAAACCTTTTCCTACCACCTGTCCAATGTGTCCTGCCCAGTTAAGCTTGTTATCAAATGTAATGCCAATATATTTACATTTCAAGCCTTCAGCAAGCAATTCTTTCCGCACCTTATATTTATAACTAACCTTTTGTTTTTTGCTCCTCTTTGCATTTATCGTCATCCCTTGTTTACCAACACAACTACATATCCTGTCCAATCACCCTGCAACTGTTTACAGTCCTCTATTATTTTGATCCTTTTATATAGCATTATGTCATCTGCAAACAATCCAGTTTCAGATAGTAAACAATCAACACAATTATTTCCCTACATACTCATTTCCTCCCTTTTCTGCACCCATCTATATTTGTCCTCTACAAATTTCAACAATAAAATCTTTAAACATATTTATTATTATTATTATTGTTATTAATTTAACTACGATGGAGCTAATGCTCTGGTGGCAATTCCCCTCGTCATAAAATTATTCTATTATAGTTTTCTTTCATAGTTGCAGTGTTAAATTTTCTGATTTACAAATTTTAAGTTCCCTTATTGTTGTTGGTAAATTATGCATCACTTCACTTGGTAATTTGTTCCAATCCCTGACACCCTTACCAACAAAAGAAAATTTTCCCACTCCCTTATGCATGAAATCGGGCGCCAGCTTGTGGTCATGGTCGCCTTTCCCCTTCCATGCACTATTCCTAATTTGCTATCAAGGTGAGTGGGGCTTGGAATTTGCTATGCACATTTAGCTTCAAAAAATAATGTTGCAGATTGCTTGGGAAAACAAATGCAATAAGTATGCTTATAAAAAGAATTCTTGTAGCTTTACCAAAAAAAAAAAAAAATAATAATTAATAATAAACAAATCCACCACCTGTATACTCAACATTAAATGCAGGTAGGAATTCTTCATGGGTCTTCTGCCGGATAAGATCTTATCCGCAGAAGACCCGTGAAGAATTCCTGTACCATACGCCTGGAAAAACTTAATTGTCACATTAAATGCAGGTATTCATCCAGTTCATTACAAGTCACTAGTGCCCACAACTTAAAGCTCAGTATTAACTACCACAAAAGAATGGAAACAATGCATTTTGTTACTGCATGGTACAAGACCAACATAGTGTACAAATTCAATGCAGTTTTAGGTATATCACATTATATGGTTTTTTGTTACTGAATTCAATCTGTATCAAAAATTGGTAAGATTAAGTTGATAGAAGTGTCCAGATCTTGCAGTAATACCTACTTAATATCACTACTATTTATATAAATAAGCAACAAAATGTTCCTCACGTGATACTGTATTTCTTGTCACGCCACAGTTCAGGATCGTGGGACAGACTTTTCCAGCGACTGCAAACGTTCTGCATAACGTCTATCAGCTCTTCGAGTGTGGAATACGATAAAATCTTGATTAGCACCTTATCAGGCAGGTCATTAATCCCCACTCCAGAGGCAGCGGACTCACACCCTGCAGAAGCTTCCATTACAGGCAACGGTACGCACTGAAAGGGAAAACAATAATATGTAACTAAACTTCAAGTTCCTACACACACATGCAAAATGGCAACGAATGAACAAGTTTCATCAGGGTCTATAAATAGTAGACAAAAATACTGTTATTTCCATAAACTGCAGATTCAAAAGAATGACTTATCAAATAGTTTTAATGTGGCATGCTGGGAAAGAAGGAAGGAAATAAGAGATAAATGAGGTTCAGAGATATACGAGGTAGGGTCAAAAAGTTCCTGGAATTGGTTAATAAAAATTAACAGAAACTTTGTATAGCATTTTCCCCTTATTTTCCTTCAAAACTCTCTCTCCTGCTGCTTCTACGCTCTCATTCCACCATTCATACAACTGTTTGAAACACTCCTGAAAGCCATTTTTTGAAAGTTCTTTCAGCTGCTTCATCAAAATTTTAATCACTTCTGATGAATCAGTAAATTGATGTCCCCTTAAAAAAATTTTCAGCTTTGGAAACAGGTAAAAATCCAGCGGTGTGATATCGGGAGAATGTGGAGGGTGTTCATAACTGATAATATTCTTTTTTGGAAAGGTACTGTTTCACCATTACGGATCAGTGTTACGAGCTTGTTTTCATCGAATTGCATCTCTTAAGATCTTTGTGTACAGTTCTTTGTTGACTGATTACCATTCAGGAATAAATTAATACTGAATCAAACCCTGGTAATCAAAAAAACACCTCCAACATTACAAGCGAAAATTTTTTTAATTGTAATTTTTTTGACTTTCATTCAGCAGACTGCCGTTTCATCCAAAGCTCATAAACAAAGCACCACGTCTCATCACCTGTTACTATTTTGTGCAGAAAGCTGTCGTCTGCATCAGTCATTTTAATCAAGTCCCAGCACATGGCCACTCTAATTTTTTTTTTGCTCAAGGGATAACGTTTTCTTTACCATGTGCAAGCAAACATAATGCATGTTCAAATCATTATAAAGAATGTTATGAACATTCCCATATGAAATCCCAACTTTCGAGGCAATAATATCAATGGTTGTCTACCTGAACACACACACAAGTTGTTGAACACACTCAATATCCTCATCCGTCATGAGAGTTGAAGGCAACTCAGTCTGAATGTCATCTTCAATTGTTGTGCGACTGTCGTGAAAACGTTTGTGCCACTTGTAAACTGCAGTTTTCTTCACCACACAGTTTCCGTATGCTTTCTTTAGCATATCAAGTGTCTCTGAGAGCGATTTCTCCAGCAATGCAAAGAATATGATATTGCCACGCTGCGCTAAAGACGACATTTCACAATCTGACAAAACAAAGAAACTACATCTACTGTATAATTTCGTAAGGTCACCCACTCACCTCAATAGCTATTGGCTGGAGAACGGTGTCACGTGTCAGCCTTCACTCGCAAATTAACAGCGACCAGAGAAACCGTTAGAAGAAATTTGTGGTTATGTCTAAAATTTAATAACTAAGCAACTGATACCAAATTAATTGGCATAATACATTCAAGTTTGCTTTCCATAGCGTTTCATAGTTTTAAAAAAATTTAATAAATTTTCCGGCTGAAAAAACATTGATCTGCTTTTCAGTAACATGTTACTACTCAAAGCAACTAAAAAAAATTAAATTACTCATAGTCTCTGCTGTAACCATGGATGCCAACTGTCATTTCGGCTTAGGATAAATTTCAGTTTGATTACAACTTTCACTAATGTTGTTGCTTGACCAAAATTTATGCACTACGGTTTATCTGCTTTTTACTGACCACTTTTGTTATTGGTCTTTATTCATGTTCGCAGTATGTGAGTTATTAGGTTATTTTAAGTGAACGTCAGACCCAATTTGTCACCGAACAGACTATTCTGGCAACTTATTTCTGCAGAGTTGCTCAACTGTTTAATAATATCGAACGTGTATCAAGTTCTCTGGCCGTCACAGATACTATGACCAATGTTTACATTCTGAGACCGAGCGTGGTGGTGTAACGGCTAGCATTCTGGCCTCGCATTCGGGAGGACGGCAGTTCGAATCCCCGTCCGGGCATCCAGATTTGGGTTTTCCATGGTTTCCCCAAATCACTCCAGGTGAATGCCGGGATGCTTCCTTCAAAAGGCCATGGCCGAATTCCTTGCCCCCCATCCTTTCCCATCTCTAAAGACCTAGTTGTTATAGGAGACGATAAGCAGTTAAAAAAAAATACATTCTGAGTGTTTGCCCAGTCTCAATAAAAACAACGTGATGCTTTCGAAGCAAACAGGATTTTTATTTTTGCAGAGTGAACTATAAGGGTCAAATATAAGTCAAGTTCGTATTTAAGCTAGTTCGAGTGTATGACGTTTGAAACAGTTACACGATAGCACGATCGTCCCTGTTCGTGTTTAATACCTACCTCTATTAATGCTTCTCAGTTCTTCAAGCTCAAGAGATTTTATTCACCCTGAAACACAGGTCAAGCTTATATTTGGCCAGATCAGGGCAACTTGTTATAATCTTTCATCGTAAAAACTGTAACTATTCTTGACCCGTGACGATACGCAAAAAACGGTCATGGGCTTACAGTAGTTTAAAACAACACGCACCACAGCAACTACAACCGCCTGCTGCACGGCACAGCACCTTCCTCAGTAGTGTTGCCAACCTCCCAAAAGGAAATTACACTTTCGGCAAACAAATGCTTGACTATACACGACAGTTCCAGGAACTTTTTGACCCTACTTTGTAGAACGTCACTAATAAACCAATAATCTTTGTCTTGAGCAGCTTCCAAGCACTGGGCATATGTGTGTGTGGAACAAAAGCCTCCCCAGCACTTCCTAACCATCCGCCATCTCTCTACTTCTACCGTCAGACAGTTTCCTCCTGTTTCTTCCACACTCTTTTTAACACCTTTCACCCAGCTGTCCCTTAGTCTTCCTCTGCGTCTCTTCCCTTTCAGCTACTGTACACGCCCAGCATCTTCCTTGATGTATTTTCCTCTTCACATGACCAAACAACTGTAACCTTTCATGTGTAGCCAAACAATGTAAGCCAGCAACATTCTTTTATTAGATGTGTATGTTCTTGGTAATTGCTGCAGAAGCTAGGTCTACCTACTGAGTACCAGGATCCCTTGGACAGACTGATGAGAGCGTGATTTATAAAAGAAAATATAATGTTGGCAGATTAATAAGTGAGAAGTGGATAACATTAATGAAAGAAGGGGACTGGTAATAATAATAACAGAAAGGACATAAAATGCCTTGCTTTTGCAGATGATCTAACAGTAATTACAGGAACTGTTGAGGAAGCCAAACATGCTGTTGAGAAGCTACTTGAGGTAGCCACCAAAACCGGCCTCCAAATCTCTTACGAGAAAACGCAATATATGGACTCCAAAAGCCACTCGTGACCAAATACGGCACTATTATACAAGTTAAACACTCTAAGTACTTAGGAGAAATTATTAGGAATACTGCAACTGAGAAAGAAGCCCACAAAACCCTCATGGAAAAACTGTGAAAAGCGTATACAATTACTTGGAATACTTTCCACTAAAGCCAAACTCCATCACTACCACACTGTCATTCATCCAGGAGCACTGTTTGCTACGGAGACATCGTCATTAACGGTAAATGTCAAAGAAATCAAAAAAATAGAAAGACAGATACTGAGAAAAATATTCGGCCCCAAGATGCAAGATGGCATCTGGATGCATAAGAGCTCAGAATTGTATTCAATGACCAAACGATTCACCTCCCTCGCACGGAAAAGGACGCGTGAAATACTACGGACATACAGCACGAATGGAAGAGTCACGACTGACCAAGAAACGAATCCCAAAACACCAAAGCACGCTGGTTTGTAGAAACCCAGAAGGACCTCGCAGAAGCCAGCCTAGACCCACTGCAATGCACACGCAGTAAATATAGACAATTGATCACCTCACATAAATTTGCCCCCAAGAGCCCAACATCAAAAAATCTGAACTCAAAAATGCATGGACACGAGAGACGTCAAGCCCACAGCGAAAGGATGAGGAGGTTTGGGGAAGATAAGAAGAACAGCAAGAAGAATAAGTAGGACAATTAATGGTCACACGCACTCCTTAGTGGAGTAAACAATAAAATAAATAAATAAAACGTTGACTGAAATTATATCAAATTAAGTGAAGCCAGGCAGTGAAATACGACTGTTGGTGAGGGAACAGTTCACTGCTAACGCTGGGTGGCCTGTCACCCAGTCACATCATACAGTCAACCACAGCATATTATTCGTTGATCCAATAACTAAAACTTGCTCAAATCATAGCCTTATCGGTCACAGCTGATGCGACAGTGGGACGTCATGGGTTCACAAATAGTCGAGGAACACTTGGATCATTTCATATCGACACATATCGTGGCAAGAAACCAAATACAGCATTCCTAATATCACCCAACAAACTGCGGAAATATATCATCAGTAACACACTATGCACTGCTAAATTTATGAAGTATAATGTACATCTTACACTCTCTTTATTGAAAATCATTTTGGTTCGAGCGCAACGCCAGTGACCCAAGAAGGAAATGTGCTATCGGTCTGTAATTTACTACACACATTCCTAAATGCATATTATTCCATAAAATGCTGTATGTGAAACCATCAAGCGTATGAAAAAATGTATAAAGTTGTTTGAAATCTGGCTAGATCGTTACAAGTTATCATGCAATAAATGTTATTCATGGCCACGTTATTACATGTTGAAATTTTTCTGCGTGTTTCTTCCCCTTAACTATTGTTCCAGGCTGCGTTTAAACCTAACCACAACTGCTACTAACACAATTTAAACTAACTTAAATTCTCTGTATCAAACAGCCGTTATGGACATTTACAATTTATCTGTGTGTGGCGACATATTGGATTTCAAATGCTAAGATATATTGCATAGGCAGCCTACCTTCCAGGGTAAAACATGGCGCTACCATAACGGATGTTTGATACAGAGAATTTAAGTTAGTTTAAATTTTTGTTAGTAGCAGTTGTGGTTAGGCTGAAACGCAGCTTGGACCAATAGTTAAGGGTAAGAAACACACAGAAAAATATCAACATGTAATAACGTAGGCGGGAATAACATTTATTGCGTGATAACTTGTAATGATCTACCCATATTTCAAACAACTTTATACATTTTGCATACATCTGACGGCTCCACATACAGCGTTTTTATGAAATAATATGCATTTAGGAACGTGTGTAGTAAATTACAGACCAGTAGTACATTTCCTTGTTGGGGGCCCTGGCGCTGCGCTCAAACCTGATTTTCCTCAGAGGTTTATGAAACGCCAATTGTGTTCTATTAAGACATTATCAGTTTTTGAAGACATAAAAAAAATCGCATTAAATGTTGACTTACTATTTGTAGTTTAAATTAATAATTGGGAAACGAGTTTTAAACAGATAAGAGTATTTTCAAAATAATCTTGTGCAGAAAGGTTAATAAATTTATTTAAAAATGAAATGTGCCTTTGGTTTATTTCGACTTGGCGATTCCGGCCGCCTGGCGACTGTGAACGTGACATCATGGACAAGTGACGTTCTCGTACAGTCAACCGCGTATAAAAATATGTCACTAACGGGACTGCATGGGAAGTAGGGGTTTTTTGGGCGGGGACAAATTGCAGGAAAATATTGGAAAAAATTATCTTCTCAAATGCGAAATGTGGTATCAGTTTCTCGAATATATCCCATCTGCGTAATTCTATTTCACGATACCGATCCGTGATTTCCCGCTTTCTCGAATATATCCTATCCGCGTAAAATATTGTGAGGGAGGGATGAAAAAATGATCCTCTGAAATGCGAAATGTGGTATCGCTTTCTCGAATATAACTTATCAGTGAACAAGACATGATTTGATTTAAAAGAAGTTACTAAATTAATTAAGCCTACAATTCAAAAAAATTTACGAAAAGAAACGAATGGCACTGTTAAGAAATGGCAAACAAAATATCAATAACATTCACTTGTGTAGAATTTATTACTACAATGAATGGCAAACACTGTTAAGAAATTGACGGAAATATCAATAACAAAGTTACTCGTTTTATCGTAGAATTTATTACTAAAATTCAAACAAAAAAACAAAAAATGAATGGAAAATAAAATATCAGTAACGCTTAAACAGATGGGAGGCATATTCCCTGAAAGCCATACGTATGCTGTGGTATCGCATTTTCGATTTACACGGGTGGGGTTTAATTCTTTATTGCGATACCGCTTCAGCATTTGTAATCACTTTGAAATGCAACCTGGACCAGGAGATAGTCATGGTTAACTTCCAACCTAACGTGATAACACTATGTACCCCGCACAACTATAATTTTGTAATCACTTTGAAATGCAACCTGGACCAAGAGATAGTCATGGTTAACTTCCAACCTAACGTGATAACACTATGTACCCCGCACAACTATAATTTCTGCCACTGGGCATTAATTATAAATCCCTGATAGGTATTTGCGGGAATTTTTTGTGGAGTTCATATCATTAACTAACACAGTTACACGGGGACATTCACGCATTGGTATCGTGAAATAGAAATACCACATTTGAGAAGATTATTTTGGGATATATTCGAGAAAGCGATACCACATTTCGCATTTGAGAAGATAATTTTTTGCTCCCAAGATAATTTTTCCCTCCCTCCCTCGCAATATTTTCCTGCAATTTGTCCCCCCAAAAACCCCTACTTCCCGTGCAGTCCCGTTAGTGATATTTTACGCGGATGGGATATATTCGAGAAAGCGGGAAATCACGGATCGGTATCGTGAAATAGAATTACGCAGATGGGATATATTCGAGAAAGCGATACCACATTTCGCATTTGCGTAGAAAATTTTTCCCTCCCTCGCAAGATTTTCCAATACTTTCCGGTTTAATTCTAGATGGGGATACCGCTGCCTCGCGACTGTTAACGTGACGTCATCGTGACGTCACGTTCACGTACAGTCATCATTTATTATTGTATTGTGCCCTCGCTACGCTCGGTCACAATAATTTAAAGCTATACAATATCAACATAAACTGATATCCGGAAGGTAGATCAGAGGCAGGCGGCCGCTCGTAAGCGGCCGCAGATGTCCGATAACACAACCGCATATTCAATGTTTCAGGTGAAGCTCACATTTCAATAATAAATTATCTGCTGTTAACTTAGACAAGTAATAACACGTATTTTACGGAGATGACTGTACGTGAACGTGACGTCACGTTAACAGTCGCGAGGCAGATACGTGAAATTAGTATCATCTGCAAATGTAATTATCAATATGATTTTACTCTGATTAAATTGATGTGAAATAAATATAAAAACTATCATTCTAGAATCATCTACTGTACCACAGAAAGTTAACTGTTTCGTTCTTTTCTGTATACAACCGAAATCAAAAAGTGGTAGAAAATCAAAATTTTTATCGCACACGCAAAAATACATTAACTGTAATTCGAAACAGAATTTAATAACAATGGCAAAAATAAAGATACACGTGCAACAAGCAAGACCATCTTTTAGAAACACTATTCGAATAACACATTTTTCTACCTTTTTACCTCTTATGGGCACTTTTTTCACGAACAAATAAATATTTAAAGATTATACAATACCGTTTGATAATTTCACAAATCAACAGGATCACAAATACAGTACTAAAAACAATCGTACCTAACGCTAGCCAGTGAAAACGAAACTCTACCTTCCGCCAGTGAGCTCATTAAAGTCGGTTATAGTCCCAACAAGGCTGCCAATATAACAGAAGAAAATAACTTAAAAAGACTTAATCACGTCCCTCCAAAGATATAATCGTGTAGTAGTGGCAGGTGATAGCACGTATATTTTGTGTAATAATTTAATTTAACCAATCTCCTCGCATCACAATTTCGCTCCCATTGTGATAGCACGACTGTTAGTTACAAGCGCTTAACAATGGCTCCTTTTAATTTAATTTAATTGCAATAGAGAACATGCTCCGGTGGCAATTTTCCTACACACCCAACTTCCCCCTATCTTGCACCCACCTACATTTGCCCTATACAAATTTTATCTTTAAATTCTCTTAAAGTTTTCGGTAAGTTATTTATCATTTCTCTTGGTAACATATTCCAATCCCTGACACCCTTACCTAAAAAAGAAAATCATCCGACACCCTTGTGCCTGAAATCGAGTGCTAGCTTGTGGTCATGGTAATCTTTTCCCTTCCATGAACTACTTTTCATACCTACCGTACTGCATTATCTTTCTATGCCTCATTGCCAGTATACGCCCTGTACACTCCCATGACCCTCCTCATCCTCCTCCTGTCTTGCAATGAATCCCATTCCAGCTCATTTATCATATCCGTCACTGATTGCATTCTGCGATAATTTTCAGAAACAAATCTAGCAGCCCTTCTTTGCACCCTCTCCAACTCCTGTATTTGATACTTAAAATGAGGGTCCCATATAGTGTTGCAAATAAAAAAATATATATTTTGTGAAAAAAAAAACATGGAAAAAAAAACCTAGCACCCAGGTTTTTTCTTTTTTTTTCAGAAAACAATGTATTTGATAAATTATAGTTTTATTTAAGGAAGTTACATTTTACGTTGTGTTTTAAATCTTACTAAATCATATAATGTCTTACATAATGATTCATAAATATATCTATATAGGTAACATAATTTTTATCCATCCTCTTGGTCAGTACCACATTCACTAATATCAGTAATACCAACACTAGTGCGGTCGGAGTCGGAATTTTCTGTCTCTTCTTCTGTCTCCTCTAGATCCATAACATCAGAAGTAGTTACATTTTCTTTTACTGGTTGTATTGTACACAAAAGATTTTGAGATTGCAATTTTAAATTGTGAGCAAAGTACGCACTGTGCATAAAGACTGCGCCAATAGTTCTATATTACGGTCTTTTAAGTTTGAATTTAAATCTATTGTCATACAAAGTAGGAGCTTTATTTCTTTTCAATCGTTGGTTTACACCAACGGTTGCAAGGAAACGATTCATAATTACTCACAATTTAATTTTTTCAGTACCACTATACTCTGAGAGTTTAACAAGTATACGAATATAAGGAAAGCACAATAAGTAATAAAAAGAGGCAAAAAACCGTTGATAAATTTAAAATTCCTAAATTTTTGAAAAGATCCGTAGGTCTACAGATAAATTTGTAGGGCTGGCAGCACTAGTTCAAATAGTGAGTATCAATCCAAACAACGGGGATTCCTTCTCGTGCAACCAAGCCTACTCAGGAAATCCCCGTTCGTAAAAGAATACTTCAGTCAATGTTGCCAATATTTTTGTAATTTTTTTCTATTGAACCAGAAAAATATAGTAGATTTAAAAGTTAAGATAAGTACTTAGTATAAACTCTAAAACAGTCATATAAAACGATAAATGCCTTAAAAATATGAAATTTAGTAGTTATGAAAAAACACATGTCCCAGAAAAAAAACATGACTTTCTTCACAGGTTTTTTTATTCATGTTTTTTTTTTCAAGTCAGAAAAAAACACGTTTTTTTATAACATTAGTCCCATACTACACTACCATATTCGCAATGGTCTGACCAAAGTTTTGTAACCTAATTCCTTTACTTCTCTCGTGCATCCCCTCATCACTCTCTCCAACAAGTGCAGGATTTTAAAACCTTTTCCTACCACCTGTCCAATATATCCTGCCCACAGAGGCAGGCGAACAGGGGCAATCGCCCAGGGCCTCGTGCAGCTACCCGAGTTGATTATAGTTTATGTTTAAAAAAAAATATCTTCAGCTATTAGTGATAAGTGATAACAATAAAATAAAGTTGGTTAATTGATTGTATATTATATATTAATAACTAGCTAATCAAATTTTCTCATTTAGATTTATTCAATGTGACATTTGTATACAGAGCCGGATTAAAACAGCGCGGGACCCGTAGCAAATATGAAGAAGAGGCCTTTGGTTTGCTTTACTCTTATTTAAATTTACAATATGAAATAAAACAGTCTGTTGTCGCCGTCCGGGACAGTGGCAGAGCTAAAAAAAAAAAAATCCCCCATCTGGCCCGGAGAATCCCAAGAAAGCAGCAGGAGAAACATCTGATATTGATGGACAAGAATTGTATGAAGAAATGAGTATGTTTATCCATTTATAACCAGAAAATGACGGCGTTATCTCGGTGATGAAATAATAATAGAAAAAAGATTAACTGAATTACTGAAGTGTACCCCACTATCGAAGCTGTCTTGAGAATTATTACCACCACATGTAATTCAGTTGCGTTCACAGAAAGAAGTTTTTCAGGGTTAAAAATTAATAAAACATATCTGAGGAATTCGATGACACAAGATCTGTTTTCGACTCTTTCTATTCTTTGAATTGAAAGTGATATAGCTCATTCCTTAGATTCTTGTGCTTTAATTAAATATTTTAGTCTCGGGAAAAGCCGCAAACATCATTTTTAAATACCTGCGTATATCTTTCAAGGCCTTAATGTACTTCAGTTTATCCTTATCTTTATGTTTGTTAACTTTTAAAAACTCTTGTAGTATATTTTAAAACTATTTTTTTTTTTACGACGTTTGCATTTTTTGTCGATCATCAGAAATACCTCCTTTCGATTAACGTCCTCACAAAGATCTGCCGCCCCGAACCTCGCAATGACTAAGGCCGTCAATGCTAGCGTTTCTCAATCAGAGTACCAGTAAATTGTAAAAAATAATGCTGCGGGCCACTAACTTATTTTCTATCTATGTGTATATTAAGTATGTAGACATTTTTTGTAGTACCAACATAACGTAATAAATCTAAAACCATGTTTTTAATACCCGCGAAAACACAGCTATGGAACTGAAAGTGAACTATTAAAAGTTAATTACCTGTTGACCAGATTCTTAATACTTAGCAAACCATATAAATAATAATGTTACTACTGACTGGACGCTACATTAAATCATCCACCTACAAAAATAAATAAATAAAATAAAATAAAAGACGCTAGACCATACACCTTTTACCTCTTTTCGATGCCATCTGGAAATGAACAGATTATTGTAGAAACAATGCTGTTCTATCCTCATCCTGGAAATGCCAAATTTTTGCCTGGCCATTGAAATATTTAAGGCTTCTTTAAAAAAAAAAAAAAATAATAATAAAAGGGGGCATTACCTTATAAAGTAGGAATATGGTATCGAAATTTATAATATTTTTCCTGCGGACCACCTGAAACATCTTAGTGGACTACAGGTTGAGAAACACTGTCTTAGAAAATTTGCTGAATTTGCCAAAAAAAAAAAAAAAAAAAAAAAAAGAAAGGTGGTAGCTGCTCGTGCACTCTACCGACAGTGTTACTAACTTTTTCGAGCTGTATAATGTTCCAGCGACCGCGTGTCTTCCCACTGCAGCTTGGGAGAGAACAAACTAGTCACCAATGGACACTAGCACAGCTGCCTCCCCTCCTCCCCCCCCCCCCCCCGCCCAACCCTTGAGTATTAACGCGAAAACGCAGAACGCATGCGCGATTGGTGACAGATCAAAGCTGTCTCCACGACAGTGAAATAGTTCACTGGTCTGGCCAACAGATGGTGTTCAGTAGTTTCTCCACCTTTCATAATTCATAGCATATTAGAGAATATCGCTTTTTTAAATATTTATTTTCCTTTCACTACATTTATTTTTTAATTTATTTATTCTTGATTCGTAGGTGTTGATATGTCTCAGTGTCACTATGTCTAGTGCCGCCACTGGTTATAAGTTTCTAAGTCTGTCACTTTTTGTAAATAGTTTGAGGCCCCAGAGTTTCTAATTTCACTATATGTAAAATATTTGAAGTTGGAGGGAACTTTTCCTTTAAATCAGCAATAACTGAAAGTAAATATGGTAGTTTTTCGATTTGCAGTGCATTCATTTTTGTCATGTCTAGACCAGCTTTTTAACACGGAATATGAACAACTATTTTACCGTGAATAACAAGCAGGATTCTGAAAATAAATTGGCTTCGCCGAGATTCGAAACCACAGCCGCACAGCTGCCATGTGACCCAGTAAGGAATTATATTGGCAATTCCTTTGTCCACTGACGAGGGCTCCAAATTGTCCTGTCAACTGTTTTTAATAATAATGTCCTCGGGTGATACTGTAAATGTTAGTGCAATGGAATTTGGGAGTAATTTACTTTATGGTTCCAGGCATTCTCCTATTTACGAATGTTCGTTGGATATGATACGTGTTGACAAACAGAAAGGCCCGACAGAAGGAAGAACGGCTCGCGAAAAAAGTGCAAATCTTTTTCTCCCAAAATAAATGCAACTCTACAACAATTACGCGAAGGCTGACAGATGTTACCTTTGCTGCAAAAGATTTCACGTTTTGTTATAGGTTGGATTGCTGTTATCTGTTAGGTTGGAAAGGTAACTTATTGAACAAAACACAGTTTCAAACAATTGGGATGCCACTGGGATGTGACATCTGAACATATTTTTTTGTTACAAATAATTTGTTGTGTTTATTGCTTATTTGTAGCAGAAATGATTACAAAGCAGTAGATAAACTATTTATTTATGAAGCAGTATGAGAACTGATGGCTGAAGCGAAAACCATTTCAAAAGAAGAATAAATAGGAGAGAGACATCTTTTATTTGTGGAGATTGTTTGTTTAGTGAAAAAAAAATCGTTTTTCTGACGCCGTTTGTTCACACATTTTACTCTTTATTGATCACGTATGAATTATATATTTAAATCGCTAATTCATACTAACCTATACATATTGTGCATCTTTATATATTCTATCACATCATAAAAAGACAAGCGAAATTCTTCAAGTAATATTATGCTGATAAGTACATAGGTGTAAATTATTTTAATGTGGAACGCTATCTGCCTTTGTTTTTAATGTTTTTATAGCCGAAAAAATATCTTTGGCAACATTCCACTAATACTGCAGAACAACCGCAGTGCAGTTGTTCTTTTCTATGTTATCTCTGCTATAATGCATTTTGGTTACGGTTTTGAATATGAGTAATGTTGATTCGGTATCATTCAGAGAATACTAGGGTTTGAAGGTAAGTAAAAAGTTCTGTGTGTTGTTGAGCAAAGTGATAAAGTTTCTCTGTCATCAGTTAATCGCTTCTATTTGAAGGGGAGTATTTTCTTTTATGTTCATTGTTTTGTTTTGTTCATTTCAATCAACTACAATTCCTCGCTCTGAGTTTGTATTTCAGCGTAATTACTATCTCAACTAATGTCGTTCCTCTGCAAATAAAAAACTACCATTCATGCCTTAGTACATGCACTATATCGTGACCTCAAGGGGTCAAGTTTATATCGCGATACATGACGTCACTGACTTAAGATACAATGATTGTATCAATGGGCGTGTGACTGAAGCTTTGATTTTATGGTGGATATTGTGTTTAGGTTTAAATTCAGCTTGGACCAGAAAGACAAGTGAACCTTTGGGTAATATGTAGATCGCGATACCGCTGCACCCACTTACTGCCTCGCGATGTAAACACTTCCGGATGGAGAGAGTATGACGTCACTATTTCCGTGTGTGACGTGTTCATCCTTCGATCGATTTGAGAATACACCCTAGGCCATGCAATAATAATATAAAAATTTACGGATTAAAAAAATTAAAGAAAATTATTACTTGCGCAATTAATAATATTATTAAAATATGTACAACATTCCAAACTGATACTTGGTATCGTTCATTAGCGTTAACGTTATTGGTCACAATTCCATTGATTTGTATTTGACTCCATTCTTCTATATTTCCTCGCATGGCTGAAATTGCTATTAAAATAATTCATATGAAATAAAATATTTGTAAAAACAAGATTTCATCGGGTCTATTGGAGATCGCAATTCCGTAACAACAACATTAAATAATATCGTTGTAATATTGCTGCAGTAAGTAGCAAATTGTATGATTTGCAAGCAATAATTCCGTTATAATACAGTCAGGACAATTATTTTCAACCAGAAATTAGGTTGTAATGCAGCCTCGACCAGCATGAAACAGTTAAATGTACGAACGAAGACTTTCCCGGCGTGTCGATGCAATGAACTCTTCACAGGTTTGCTGCCGGATAGCGTTTGTAAACGACGAGCTTTCGGCGACCAACTCCGTCGCCATCTTCGGGTCTGATGTTAGCGCTGCGGCGACCAAAGCTGCAGCTTTGGTCGCCGCAGCGCTAACATCAGACCCGAAGATGGCGACGGAGTTGGTCGCCGAAAGCTCGTCGTTTACAAACGCTATCCGGCAGCAAACCTGTGAAGAGTTCATTGCAGTTAAATGTACTTCAGAAACAATTTCTAGCGGAGTCTTGCGTTTGACCACTGCAGTATTATGATGCCAACAGCAGGCGGAATCGCGATCTCCACTAATCCCATTTCATCAATAACCGTTTGCGTTTAGGTTGAAATGCAGCCTGGACCATACTAACAGTGATAGATACGATTTGGAAATTTGGTTTCAGCAATATCGTGTGCAGTGGTTACAGTTCACTATGGTCCAGGCTGCATTTATTCCTGTACTACTGGTGCAAAATTAACGATTTCTCGATATGAGATGTATTAATGATGGACTACTTTCCGTGGAAGACCCCGTTAGTGACATTTAAAGCTGTGAGCGGAACGTATACGTCACATTCATACTCTCTCCATCAGGAAGTATTTACATCTCAAGGCGGTAAGTGGTTGCTGCAGTATCCCAATCTATATATTACCCGAACCTTCATGCTACAGTAGAAGAAAACACCAAGAATTTAGTTATTATCAGTTGTTTAAGCAGTTTTCATGAGCGCTGTGTCACGTTTTGACATCAAGAATCGTGATCTAAACAACTCCCAAATTTAATGCGTTACTAGAAATGTGTGCAAGTGGGAGGAGACAAATTTGTTGATACAGAATAGTGGCTAAATAATCAGACAGTAAATCGTAGGTATTTCGTTCATATCATTTACTTGTCTTGTTGCACTTTAAGTACCCTGCCCATTATGACATATTTTCAGTTCAACAAATACAAATTCTGTAAGCAATATATTAGTTTACATATTAAACCACAAAACTGGGTAACCAGATACCAATCATGGCTCAAATATAAGAGATTACTTTGGATGAAAAGAAATAAAATAGTTTTAATTAGAAATTTGGTATTTCCACGTTCATCACTGCCTCTTGAACCTTTTGTGTTGGTAGTATTTTAGTGGTTGTTTATAAAATTACTGTTTAAGGTATTCATTATTGGTTTCAGTGATAATGCACATAGAAGATTACTTTTGCTGTGGATACAATGAGTATATTGAGAAGCAAATCTTGTGTTGGCAGCAATAGGGATGATGGGGAAGAACATCCCATACAACAGAAGAAAACGTACCATGTAAGTACTCCTATTGTCTTTATGTTTTGTTGTTAATATGTTGTTACATACTTGTTTTACAAACTGATTTAAGTCATTGCTTTATATCAGAGTCATGGACAGTAAGAAGTGTCACTTCGGGTCTACTGGAGATCACGATTCCACTACAACAACATACAGTAATATCATTGGAATACTGCTGTAGTCAGTCGCAAGAAGTATTATTCTCAAGGAGTAAATCCATTGTAATACAGCCTGGACAATTATTTTCAAGCACAAATTAGGTTGTAATACAGTCTGGACCATCATGATACCATTAAATGTACTTCGGGAAGAATTTTTAGTGGAATCGTGCGTTTGACCACTGCAGTATTATGACGACAACTCGTGGCGGAATCGCAATCTCCAGTAATCCCGTCACTTCTATACTTCTGATGGGCTCTAACGTAACCACTGGGACCCATAAAGGAATCGCCTTTTTGGTTTGAAAATTGTTTCACTTGTTCAACAAATTATATCGCATAGTGTGTGTTGTGCTTAGAGCTGTAATATATACACATACCTCACTCAAAAAGTGTCGTAACGTTATATCGCGCGTGATTGGGAGAAGCCTTATAACAAAGTATAATAATCATGCACACATTCTCTGAATGATAGTATTTGTAAATATGTTTCTATCACAGCCATCAAAAACTTAAAAATGGAACAAATTACACCCAAATAAAACTGCCACAACTTTGAACTGTAAGTGAACGTATGCCTTATTTACGTACACATATACAACGTCCAATGATAATAGCTATTGCATTGTCGAGAAAAAACCCACATGTTATGTCCAAGATCTTAATATTCTACGGCATTTATCTAATTTGGTTTCAGCAATATCAATGTATGTTGTGTTTAGGTTGAAAGAACAGCGATATCCTTGTTTCAGCATTAGGTTAAAGGAATTTAGTTTTTATAGTTGAAATGTGGCCTTGACCAAAATGGCAATCGGTTATTATTGTTAAATACACTAGAAACATTTAACTTATCGTGATTTTCAAGCAGAAACATTAGCGTCGTCTGTGAATAGGTTAAAATGTAGCCTGGACCAGATTGGGCATAGACACTTCCTGTGTAACTTGATGGTCTTAAAATTTTGTTTTTATTATAAAATTAAGTTGGTTTGATTTTCATCATCGTTTGTAATTGATGCATTATGTTGCATGTGATAGTATCACTGGGGGTCGCATATCATAACAAATGGTGTCCTCTCATCACTTAGTGTGTAACTTTATGGCAGATATTTTTTATTATTATTATTTTTTAAATTTGTGCATTATATGGGTGTAATAGAAACATATTCTTAAATAAGTTGGAGGAAAATTCAGGTTATCATTATACGTCGCCTGTTCCCTGTTTAACGTTATGGCACCATTTGAGTGAAGTTAGTGAGATATGTATATTTTTTTACAGCTCTAAGAGCAACATATATTAAATAGTATCACCCAATGAACGTGTGCAACAGTTGTCAGACTAATACGACAATTCCTTTATGGGTCCCAGTGATTGTGCAACAACCTTCTGATGATTTGATTCAGGTCCCTAATGGAAGGTGGGATCTAGATTACTGTGGGGCATTTGCTTCGTTGACTGTTACTAATGATCCTGGCACTAGTATTCCTGCTCGTAAACCCTGATTTGGACCACTACTGTTCCTTGCTTCTACTTTACTGCTTAACTTCAACCTCTATTGCTTTCTTCGTTGTGTATAAGGAATATTTTTTCACGTCTTGGTTTTTTTTTTCTTCATTTGTGGGAAGTGTTGTTGATGATATTTTCTGTATTTAACTGCCCTAAGTATGATTTAGTGAGTGGTTTTTCTGTTAATTTCCTACATTTCTACAATGTAAATACTTTTTTCTAAAACAAATGTCATTCACAGACAGTTGATAAATGACCAGGAAAGCTTGATAGGCTACAAATTCTGTCTTGCGAGATATTTTTGTACTTAGTTCAGAATGAAACCTAAAATGAAGAAGGATCCAGTAATAAGCTATATTTTCTGATGTTTTGTAAGTTGTGTTTTATTTGGTTGTTTGCTGAAGTTCTTCCTGCTCCATTGTTGCTGGTCACTGTTTCCACTATATTCATATTCGTAGTTTTCGGGGTACATTGTGGTAAAACTTGTGAATCCCATTCACTGTGTTGAATACATAAAATGCAGAATTTGTTTAGTAATCAAGATTTATCTTCCTGAAATCTAAAAGTGTCTGAACTGTTAATTTAAATTAAAGCTAAACTTACTTTGAGATTATATCCCAGCAACATTTTTATGCTCGTCGATTTTTTCTATCTGTATAAACTACGTCAATGACCTGCTACAACCGAGCGTGGTGGTGTAACGGTTAGCGTTCTGGCCTCGCATTCGCGAGGACGG
Organism: Vandiemenella viatica; assembly: GCA_031002005.1. Taxonomy (NCBI): domain Eukaryota; kingdom Metazoa; phylum Arthropoda; class Insecta; order Orthoptera; family Morabidae; genus Vandiemenella; species Vandiemenella viatica. Next base: position 2,418 of record JARYHS010000180.1, on the reverse strand, counting down.
CGGTTCGAATCCCTGTCCGGGCATCCAGATTTGGGTTTTCCATGGTTTCCCAATTCACTCCAGGCAAATGCCAGGATGCTTCCTCCAAAAGGCCATGGCCGAATTCCTTCCCATTCCTTGCCCTCCATCCTTTCCCGTCTCTAAAGACCTCGCTGTTAAGAGAAATTAAGCACTTAAAAAAAAAAAAAAAAACTGCTAGGATCCAAATTGATTTTCTAAAGGAAATTTATGATCAAACTGGTTTACAAGTATCTTTGAGAAAATTAACGACTAATTTCAAGGATGCTTCACTGAAACTTCAAACCAAATACGGGGTCATTAATCAAGTGGAAAGTACCTTGGTGAGGTCATTATGAAAATGATTGGACAAAGAAGCTATTTGGGACAGGATTCGCACTGGAAATAGCCTACCAAATTTCGCAAGAGGTCAACAATAAAAAATGTCTTTCACAAAACACTAAGATATGTCATTATGAAACAGTTCTGAAACCAGTAGTTTTGTGTGTAGCTGAAAACTTGTTCCTGAATACCGATAAAGGACTTCTGGGAGAACTGGAGAAAAAAGGAGAGAAAAATTATTAAAGGAATTCTGGGTTCCAACTTCAAGAATGGCATCCATAAAAAGAGATCCAACAAAGAAGTCTACAGCAAAATAGATAAAATTACCGAAACAATCTGCAAAAGACAGGCTCGATTCTGTGGCCACCTCAGACGGTTGGAGGAGAACAGACTATCAAATAAAATCTTTAATCTATTTGATTCTAGACCCAAAACTGTAATGCCCTGGTTCGCAAATATTAAAGAAGATCTTCATTTGATGGGACTAGAACCAGAAGATGCTATCAACAGAGATATATTTTGGAAGAAGTTAATAACAAGTGGGACAAGCCGAGACGAACACTCCAACAGAAGACGCGGTACACTCTGCACAGAGGAGCGCAAACAGACGCATTCAAAACGAATGAAGGAGTTCTGGCCTAAAAGAAGATGAAACTCGCTACCAAATGCACAAAGGCTTAACGTGGTTCTAGTTGGCCTCAACGAATAAATGTATAATAATAATGAGCAGAAAAATGGTTTAAGGCATTAAATCTAAGGACCCTACATTTACCAAAGATGAAGACAGCTTAGACGAACACACATGAAAACAAACACAAGCGAAGCAGCCTTATTTGTGCAGAAGTGAGACACCAGATGGAGTAGAGATGTGTACACAGCTACAGTCGGCTGGTGAATGGCATCGGTATAGATGGTGGTATGGGAGGGGGGGTGGGGGAAGCTCAAATATTGGATCGATAGTCGATACTGTTGACTGTATAATATAGGTGAAACATTCCCCAACATTGGTCATGCTACACACCTCATATATCAACCTACTTGCCTCCATTGCTCCAGCTCATATACAGGGTGTTACAAAAAGGTACGGCCAAACTTTCAGGAAGCATTCCTCACACACAAACAAAGAAAATATGTTATGTGGACATGTGTCCGGAAACGCTTACTTTCCATGTTAGAGCTCATTTTATTACTTCTCTTCAAATCACATTAAACATGGAATGGAAACACACAGCAACAGAACGTACCAGCGTGACTTCAAACACTTTGTTACAGGAAATGTTCGAAATGTCCTCCGTTAGCGAGGATACATGCATCCACCCTCCATCGCATGGAATCCCTGATGCGCTGATGCAGCCCTGGAGAATGGCGTATTGTATCACAGCCGTCCACAATACGAGCTCTAACATGGAAAGTAAGCGTTTCCGGACACATGTCCACATAACATATTTTCTTTGTTTGTGTGTGAGGAATGTTTCCTGAAAGTTTGGCCGTACCTTTTTGAAACACCCTGTATATACTACACACATTATTATTATTATTATTATTATTATTGTCATTATTACTACTGCAAGATTCACTAAAAGTGGGTGGTGGGGAATGGATTGCAGCTACCTGAATGTGTAATAGTTTGGAAGGGATATACAGTATATGGCATATGACACCCTTGGGCTGTTTTGAGGAACCATGGAAAATCCAGATCAGGATGGTCGGAGTGGTTTATCGAGAACTACTTCTGTCAGGTTCCAAGTTTTCTCTCTCGGTAAATCCACCCTGTCCTGAAATTTTTTAGAAATATTATTAAGCGACTTTCTGAAGTGTTCTGCGTTATGTTTGTGTGTATGTGTGTGTATTTGATGGGTAAAAGGTGTAAATGACAAATATTCAGGCAAATGAGGAAAGAGAAAAACTATCACCTACCACGAATGCCTACAGGACGGGACAGGACAGGTAAGAAAAGTGCAAACGTGGAACAATAATGTAGTTTTGGGATATAAACATAACTATTTAGTATATTCTTAGTTTAATTGTGGTGTTACTTCACTTTTGACAGTTAATTTTAAACCAGGATTTGTTATTAAA
>JARYHS010000179.1:0-12871 GCA_031002005.1 Vandiemenella viatica | reverse complement strand
TAGCCGTGAGGCATGATGAGAAATACTGCTCACAGCCAAGGAAGAAGGAGATCATTTACATATCGACCTCCTTTGGGGAACAAAACAGACCTTCCACCAAGATTGGTGTGAGGCAGAAGTCATTTCAAGGTTTCAGGGCACTAACCACAGGACTAGGTGCATGAATGGTAACAAGAGTTAATAGTAGGTACTATAATGAAGAAGGCATCCTAGGGCTGATGCTGGGACAAGTAGCAGCAGCAGCAAGTTGCACTACCACGAACATGAAAATCACAACGAGTTCCTTATGGTGAGCTCGATCTTGTAATGAACCCATAAAGAATAAGCAATTGTTCGCTTGGCGTTCAGATTTGTTAATTTACGTTAGAGTAGTCCAGTCATTACGCTCGTAAATATTTACTTTGACCAATGGTAGCATGATATTAAAAACAGAGATCTTCATGGGATTATCTTCAACTTATGTTCTTATGTAAATGCTTAAATCCATATAACATAAACCTGGCTTTCTGTAATAGTTCTGGTAAATTACATTGGCTGGGTTACAGCATGCTTGTTAACGTTTATTGGAATTCGAAACATACACTTTACTATATGTCACAACAATGGACAGCAAGTTACTAACCCAAGGTAACAACATTAGCAGCCAGGATAAATAAATAATAACACCACAGACAAATTGTTCCATATTATAAATTTTACAAAAACACTTTACACCTGGAAAGAAATTACTCTAAGCTTGATGAGATACTGTAAGGTCGCTATGTTCTTTGACTGGGAACCAAAAATTACAATTTTAAATTACCAAACAATCGTTCGCAGCATATTGGAACGATTTCTCACCCATTCTCTTAATAATCACAGTTGCACTGATTGCTTTCTAACAGTAAAGCATTGTCGTTATTTACAATCAGGCCCTTTAACACTGCGTGATTTCGCGGCGGCTCGACTGTTACCTGAGTATCGTTAGTTTGAATTTCCTGCGAGCGTGATACCCAGCTGCGACTTACTAACATACATACTGTGGAGCGGTACAATCTCTTCAGCATGCCTCTAGCTGTGGTGAGCGTCGTTCTAATAACAATCCCTGTAGTGGCTTCTAACAGAATTGTTCATCAAGTGATGTGAAGATGCGTCAAGTAATGATGATGTCATTGTTTCCCATTATTATTACAGCAATTATAAAAAAGGAAATAATTTGATGCCATCCATAAAATCATAAATAAAAGTGAAAAAACATAATGTGCAGTTGGTAAGTGAACAAAAATTTATGAAATGGTAACGATAACTAATAAAATTTTAAAATTAAGTTGATAAAAGTATCAAACAAATCAAAAACAAATGTGTAGGGTATTTAACGAACTACATGTTTACTCAAGAAGAGGACTGTAAATATAATCTGAATTTTCCTACTTATAAGACATGTATTGATATATGTCTCAAGATTGTAAGTAGAATTTTTTTTCACAATTTTTAAACAAGATTGTAAGTAGCATAAACAATATTGCACTTATCTTTTGATTAGAATCCTTAAGTAAGGTTTATTAGTATAAACAAGATTGTATGCAGGATACGTCTGATGGCTGTTAGTTCCTAAATCGAATGCAATAAATAAATAAAAGTATTTAATATAATTTTAATTACATTCTATGCCAATTCTTGATTTTAGACCTTGTATGTCCAACAAGAGTCGATAATCATCATCGAATATGCATAAAAACATTGCATCGTTAGTATAATTTTTTGTATTTCCTGGTCAAATGACGTGCTATACAAATGATGACTCACAAAAAATAAATTTAAATTCACCATTTACTAAACTATTCGTTGATTCTTTCACTTAGGCCTATACATCCCATTGCTTCATACAAAAATGTTTGTTATTAATTAATATTGCTTTTAACTATTTAAACTAACCACATGAATAAGACTGAAATTTTCCTATACACTTTGAACTGAATAATATTGCTCTACCCGGAAAATGAGTACTTGGCAACCATAAAATGTAACATTGACAAAACCTTACACAACGCTTTATCGATTTTTCATACTGGTTTTATTAATTTAAACCAGTATGAAATAATTTCAAATGCCAAATAAAATTACCCAATTCTGATTACAAGTTGTATTCCTTACTTTCATCCAAAAACGTAACCAGCCACGTTTCACATTTGGGACAAGAGACAAATGAGACGCTACTGACAGTTGACGTCCTTGCAGGTCGCGTGAGATTAGTGGAAGACGCATAGGTTACGCCTCTCTATGGAGTGGCGCCGTTCGTCCCTTCCCACTACTCAAGATTGGAACTTGTTTCGTAGATACTCTCAAGATACTCTCAAGATACTCATGTTTCCGTGGTGTCTCCTTGGAATTGTGTGGTGTGAAGCGGGACCTAGTCTTGATATTGCTTAAAGCTCGTAAGGGGAGTCGTGCATTTCTATAGATCGAAATTATCGCCCAACTATCAACTTCTCGACGCCGCAGAACGAAACACGTCCGTTTCCAATCTGGACGCGTCTATGCCCTGCGACTCACCATTCCTTGAGTGCACGGGCGCCAAAGAGGAGAAGATCTTGTAATGTTACATCTGGTTTGAGTATAAATAACTTCTGACGTTAGCAACGTTAAATGAAACTGTATTGTGTTATAGAAATTAGCAGACCTAGAGAGGAAGGGAGCGAGCTCACCAGATGCTCACCACACACTAAAACAGGGGCCCAGTGGAGCAGAGGCCTCCGCTGGCCGGCCGGCTAAAATGTTGTTGTCCCAAGAGAGAAGGGCATGTTTGTTTAGCGCCCGGAAGATAAGAGTGCTTCAGACGTGTTGTGAGTGGTGTGTTGAATTTATTGCTGGTCGTCTGATGGAGACTGCGGTACTGGGGAGAATGTTTTTCAGGGTGATGTGAAGGGACGGACGTCTGAAGGGAGGATTCGTGACTGAGAGTCCGACGAGGCAGGTCGAATGGATTCGTGACGTGGACCACGGCTGCAGGCTGTTTCTGCGATCGGGTCGCCCCGGTGCTGACGTCTAGGGAGCCGGGCTGTGCAGACGGCTTCCCTACGCGACGCCACACAGAGCAGTTTACGGCGCTCGACTCGACAGCTGTTGCCGTCCAGGACTATATCTCTATATAATGGTCAACAATCCTTGCATCTCGCCTCTTCCAACAATAACGTCCAACGCACGGTAAAGGAGACCAGTTCACACCTCAGTTGTAACCAGAATCCAGTTCGAAAAACCCAGTAACGCCTATGGGATCATTCATGCGATCCAATGAGCAGTAATTATGAATTGGTAAGAGTGTATTTGATTCAACTGAATTATTCAAGTTCCAACATTAAAGATTTGTTGTTTTTTTTATTTTTATTTATTAGTTCTTACATCATCAAATAAAAAACCATTACACATAAACATTTCTTTATTTATGAGTTTTCAATTGATAATATGATTACATTTATCACCTTTCCTTATGATCCATTATTTTGTCAGTCTATCAAGGTGTTTAACTTAACTAACTTACCAGCTTAACAATCATATGATGAGGCAAAATAAAATTAAAATAATAATATAAAACGAAGGGTACAATACAATCTGGTACGGAGGTTATCACCATAAAGCCCTTAACGCGTTCTTTCTTAGAGATCTCCAGAAGATGACAAGAAGTACTCGTAATTAACTGTAGAAGCGTTTATAACAAACAACCAGAACTTGAAAGCATTATTTGTAGCACAGAAGCGGATATCATTATCGGTACAGAAAGTTGGCTAAAACCGGAAATAAGTTCCGCCGAAACTTTTAAAGACAGCATGAACGTTTTTCGTAAAGACAGATTACATTCTCATGGAGGTGGGGTATTTATAGCTGTGAGTAAATTCCTCTCATGTAATGAAATAGAAGTCGATACTATCTGTGAAATTATATGGATTAAACTCAATGTTGCTGGGTCAAAACTCGTCATAGGCGCCTACTACCGTCCACCCGATTCTGATATAGCTATCGCCGAGGAATTAAGAAGTAATGTTAACAGTATAGCTAGCCGTTTTCAGGATCATGCTATGATTCTGGGAGGCGACTTCAATCTGCCTTATATCGACTGGCGAAATTATGTTCACATTACTGGTAGCAGGGATAAGGCAGCTTCTGAAGTAATTCTCGATTTATTCTCCGATAATCATCTCGAGCAGTTAGTGGATGAACCTACGCGGTGTCATAACGGTAGCGTAAACATTTTAGATTTGCTAGTTACTAACAGGCCAGAATTATTCACCGACATTTCAACGACCACTGGAATAAGCGATCACAAAGCGGTAATTGCGACTATCAAATTAATGACCAAGCGAAAAAGGGGAAATGGACGGATTGTATACAGATTCAGTAAGGCCTCAAAGGAGTGTTTTAGAACCTACCTGAGGAATAATTACCATAACTTTAAGTTAACAAAGGACACCGTTGAAGAGATGTGGCATCGATTTATACATATAGTCAAGGAAGGTATGGAAGTACATATACCGAAGCGGAAAATAAATGGGGAGAATGATCCACCGTGGTACACATGCGAAGTGAAAAGATTACTCAAAAAACAAAGAAGGATACACGCACGCTACAGAAGGAAGAGGTCTAACAGCGATTTAGAAACCTTGGCAGAGTTAAGACTACGTGTGAAGAATGTGATGCGTGAGGCCTTCAACGATTTTCATTCAAACACTCTCTCTAAGAGTCTCGCAGAAAACCCAAAGAAATTTTGGTCGTATGTTCGTAAAGTCAGTTGTACCAACAGCAATATTCCAGCACTAGTTCGCGAAGGGTCCGAGGTTATTGAAAGCCGCGATAAAGCTAATGTACTAAATACTGTATTCAAAAATTCATTTACTGACGAAAATAAGGATAGCATTCCAGTTTTCCCACGTCGTGTCGAGTTGGAGATGGAATCATTACGTATAGATACTTCAGGTATCATAAAGCAATTAGAGCTCCTAAAGTGGGGAAAAGCACCTGGCCCGGATGGTATTCCAGTAAGAGTATTTTCAGAGTATGCGGCGGAAATCGGGCCATTTCTGTCTGATATATTCAGTAAATCCCTAGAAGAGCGAAAAGTACCTTCAGACTGGAAAATAGCGCAAGTAACTCCGATTTTCAAGAAAGGTGATCGAAGCGATCCTGGAAACTATCGTCCAATATCTATAACATCTGTTTGTAGTAGAGTTATGGAGCATATTATATGCTCGAACATTATGAATTTCCTAGATGAAAATAATTTGCTTACAACAAATCAACACGGATTTCGGAAGAAAAGATCATGTGAAACACAGCTGGCCCTATTTACACACGATGTAATGAAAGTTATTGATGCAGGTTCACAAGTAGATGCAATTTTTTTAGATTTTCAGAAAGCCTTTGACTCTGTGCCACACAACCGCCTTTTAGCGAAACTACGAGCGTACGGTATATCGGATCAGCTTTGCGAATGGATAAAGGATTTTCTAACCGGTCGATCGCAGTATGTCGTTGTTGAAGGAGAAAGTTCTTCTAATCTAGATGTCACATCGGGTGTACCTCAAGGAAGTGTAATAGGACCACTTCTTTTTTTAATTTTTATAAACGATCTCGGAGACAAAGTGAAAAGCCTTTTTAGATTGTTTGCTGATGATGCGGTTATTTACAGGGAAGTAAGGAATTTGGCCGATTGTTTAGCAATTCAGCGTGATCTGGATGTTATTTTGGCATGGTGCGCTGAGTGCCAACTCACACTAAATTGTAAAAAGTGTAAGACAATGAGCATAAATAACAAAAAGAATCCAATTGTTCAGAAATACGAGGTAAACAGTTCAGTTATTGATGTGGTCGATTCTATGAAATATTTGGGAGTAACTGTACAAAGGAACATGAAATGGGACTTACATATTAATACGTTGGTAGGTAGAGCTAATTCTAGGCTGCGGTTCCTAGGTCGAATTTTGAAAAATTGTAATGAACAAACGAAGGAGATAGCGTACAAATCTCTTGTGCGTCCACATTTGGACTATTGTTGTGCCATTTGGGATCCGTTTCGTAAGGGGCTGATTGAGAGTACAGAGAAAGTACAGAGAAGAGCCGCTCGATTCGTGACCGCTTGCTACAGTCCTTATGAAAGCGTTACAGAACTGATTAGTAAACTAGGCTGGGAGTCTCTCGTAGATAGACGACGCACGTTTCGTATAAACTTATTGGTAAACATGCGTACTCCCACATTCACTTACGAGTGTAGTGAAATACTTCGTCCACCAACCTATTTGGATCGGCATGACAGGAAAGATAAAATTAGAGAAATAAGGTGCCGCACTGATTCTTATATGAATTCCTTTTTTCCTCGTACCATTAGGGATTGGAATGCACAACAAAGAGATTAGGTTTGGTGCTGAGCACCCTCTGCCACCCACAGTTTTGTGATTTGCAGAGTATATATGTAGATGTAGATGTAGAAGTAGATTGATATTCTACTTATTAAAATTAACATGGCTTGAGTTCAAAAGTCAATAGTACGTTAAGTGATCTATAAACAAATTGGTAGAGTAGGTGTCTATTTCAACTAACGCCTCACAACCGACAACACTATATTTAACTAGTCTTCCCTTTCCATCGAAATTCAGCAGTTAATTCTTCTTAAAGGAGTCAAAATTGTGGCTCAAACAATTTTTAATCCATCATAATATAAGAAATATGGAAATACATCACATACCCTAACACCTTCAGAGGTGTAAAAGCCGTTGCAATTAGTATCTGAAATTTTCTACTATTCTAACAGGAAAGCTTTGCAAGTCGCAACAAACGTCAGCAGACTAACTGATAAATTACGTGTTGGCAGTATCTCTATTACAATATAAGATCCATAATTTCGATGATTAGAGTATATGTCGGGTCTGACTCCGATAATCAAGATCTTTGGAAATGTCCATCATCTTTCTCAAATATATCTAGGTACATATTTGTATCTGTAGGCCTTCGGGGAAACATTTAAAATAATTCCAAAAATTATACTGCATAAAATGTTTTTGTTAAATAGGAAGAGAACTTGATCAGATATAGTAAATTCCTCTCCCAAAGTTTTGAAATTATCTATAATTCCACTAAATACACGGCAACAGTTTTGAGCATTGTACTTCATTGTGTGGGAGTAAACAACGGCAAGGCATTACAGACGATTGCTGTGCCAATAGTAGAAGTCACCTTCCCGGCTGCAACTGGAGAAATACTGCCTTTCCGAGTGCGTAAAATTTTTTTAAAGGTACGTCAGTAGCACCTCCTTCAACGATTCACTAATTAAGGAAGCTACTGATATTCGAATGAAAGGCGACATCTTAAATAGCGCAGTGGAATACTATTTTAAAAACTTTTCATGCTGAACGCAGCGCGTATGAAAGCCATTACAATTTACGCCTGTTTTACGCTCTCAAAGCGACGTCCAAGTGGATGACAGGGAGAGTGCAGAGCTGAAAGAAGACGCTGCTCGGCTTGGGCGCCGTATGGAGCCAAACACCACGGGAAGTGTTGAGAAGAGCCTTAAAGAGAATATGGAGAAGGGAGGGATGAGACTTGCGCAGGATACGGACTCGAGCGCAGTAGCGCAAGCGCCGATTGTGACCACCTGATTAAAACACAAAAACATATTCACTAATGATCTCGTTGCAGGAAATTAGCTATGAACATTCAGATTTTATCGGCATGTTGTACACATGTAGCATCTTTAACAGACTATAGCTATACTCGGTTACTATGTTACCGTTAAATTTGCCATGACGCTAAGACCTGGCTACGGAGAGAGGAGTCCTAACTGTTAGCTATACATAGTGACTGGGCTACTGAACAGATGCTTCCTGAAGAGAGCCAGTGCGTACTGCCGCTCGTTATTTATTCCAATCTCCGAACGTTCTAGTTGTTTCAGTCGGCCCTCACCTGGTCATCACCTTCCACTCTGGTAATACTGCTGACTCTAAAATATTCAGAACGTGATTCACTCACGTATCCGGCGCGTGCGTATTAGACTTGGCTTCTAACTAAATGTACTAATGCTTTGCCACTAATTCATACATTTAAAAATTCGCTTCACACAAATAATGATTAATACATGTATTGATTTTTTGTTTCCATCTTCAGTTTCCTGTAGGATAAACTGATCAGCTGCAAATAATATAATGTTAATATATGTGTTCTTGATTATTTATGTTCCAGGGTACACAATTTCCTTAATTTTCTGACAAATACTAAAGTATGTTGGAGAGACTACAATCCCATCGAACTGATTGTTTAAATGTTATCTCTTGTAAGTTTATATTCCAAATCTAACACTGTTTGTGTCATTTATACATACACTGCATAACTTATACTAACCCTTTTTTATATCCATTCTATTAAATTATTCTCCATAGGTGCCCCATGTTTAGTTTACCGAACGCCTTTTCATAATCGATAAAAGCAAAATAAGCATTTAACTAAATAACCATTGCGAATATTTCTCATATAAAATTATTGTATAAGAATTGTAAAACATTTACCCTTGCGAAAATTTTGAAAATAAATTACTAGTACGATGTACAACGAGGTTGGCGGTTTGTAGTAGGCAGAAAAAAGATCCAGCTCATTTGTAGAAATATCTTTCTGATTAAACCTGCAGATTCTCTGGTTTGGCCTAAACACTTGAAGACATCGATTGCCGGAACTAAGCTGAACAAATCGCACACAGTGTGCCCATATCTATGTGATTTGTGTTGCTGCTATCTAGTGGTAACGCAATTAATCATTATCGAGGCCAACGAAGCCTAGCAGCTTAGCTCATACGCGTCACCTTCATATTTAACAACTTTTCTTGACGGAGCAAATGAATTTCGAACAATTCCTTTCTTAAAATATGATGTTACTAAGGTCGGTTCCTTAATATTTAAAATTATAGCTTGTTTATCGATTTTAGTTAGGCATCAGGGAAGATAAATGATTCGTGACAAAAAACACATTTTTAAAAACAATAATTCTTTTGCACTTGAATGGTCGAATTTCTTACTTACAATATTATGTTACTAAAACGGAGCTCTTAATCTTTAAAATAATACCTTATTTATTATTTTCGGTTAGGTATCAAGGGAGATAAATGATTGGAGGCAAAAAAATATTTTGTAATAATGATAAAATTATGGGTCAAATTACGAAATTAAAATAGGTTGTTACCAAAGTGGAGAACATAATTTTTTAAAAATGATGCCCCATTTATCCATTTATTTGGTTATAAAGGAAGATAAAAGGGTCGAGACAAATTTTTTTTAAGAAATAATGATAATTCCGAAAAATTCATTTCTTAAACATATATGCTCTTACCAAAGGGGAAAACTTAATTATTAAATGTCACCTTATTTATCGATAAATGGCAATGCGCAAAAAAAAAGTAACACGTTTTGGAAATAATGATACTTTTGCACTTTTAGGGTCGAAATTATATGCTGTTAGCAAAAAAAAAAAAAAGGTACCTATTTACCCATGCCGTTAGATATGACAGGAGCTAAACAGCTGGTGACAGTAAAACACCTTTTACAAATAACGAATATGATTAGATAACAATGTACGCTTTCACTGCGGCAACACTCTACAAAAACTTCTCGTGATTTTAGCTGAGTAAAATTCGAATGTTTCGGAAGTTGGCACTACTTCCATTGTCAAGCCCCCGTTCGACAACACTGAAGACGGCAGCAGCCACAGCCAATTACTGCTCCGTTGAGCAGAGTAGGGTGGAGTGTGTTGTCGGTAGATATTTACTCCAGCTTCATTTTGATGGGGCATTTCTTCTCTGTTGGTTTGTCGTCACGTTGACTGTCGATGTTTTCTTGTACTGAGTGGGTGCCGCCGCGACCTTCTTCCACAGAAGTGATTGGCCGCAATTTGTGTCGTTCCATTAATGCTGCCTCAGTAGGGCAGTGGTGTCTTCTTTTGATGTGAGGTGATTAACGAGCTTTGTGAGAAGAGTGATGAGTGAATCCAACCTTTCTTCTCTTTGATCTGATGATTGACGGGTGGTGTGGTCGGATGATTCTCTGCCGGTGATCTTTTGCCTGGGTTGTCTCTTTGGTGGACGCCGTCTGGTGTGATCCACGTGATGCTTAGTCTTCTCCGTTGGCACGGCCACTTGTCGTCTTGTTAGCGGAGAGCAGTGTGATTTCCGGCGCTCCTCTGGCCGTGTGTTAGCAATAGGGCAGACAACGCTCTCTTGACGTCTGGTTGCGGGCTGCGTATGTGACCTGCTACTCGGTTGAGGATTCTTCCTACTGCGTTGCTGCTTCCATGCTCGGCAGCCGCGGTAAGAAGCAGCATGTGAAGAGCCGCAGTTGCAGCAAACGGCGTCCTCGCGACGCTGGTTGCATTCTGCGACATAGTGTCCACCACCACAACGAACGCATCTAGCTGGCTTTGTGCATTCGCTAGCAAGATGCCGGAATTCTTGGCACCTGTAGCACTGCACCAGCTTGCGTGGCTGTGGTTTTTCTGCAGATTTCTGCGTAGAAGTGCCGGCCTTCTTCGTCCTGGGGCAGGAGAGTGTGACTTAGATCCTGCTGTCCTGCCCTGAAGACTGAAGACGGCCGCATGTTAATCTGTTATATACGGTAGAGCTGCAAGCCAGGAGTGGTGGGGAGGGCGCGTGGAGGGTTTGGGAGTTGTCCCGTTTGGCAACACGCACTTGATAACCTCATGTGTTAGTTGTTTCTATGTCCTAGTATGGTTCGATTCTATATGACTCACAATAAAATTATTGCAAACAATGGAAGCAGTGTCAGCTTCCGAAACGTCGCGAGACAATTCGAATCTGACAAGTCTAGAGTCCCGAGAAGTTTATCCTTCAATTGGTATGATTCTCTTCTGTTCTCCAGTATTTTTTGAGGCAGAATATGATATCCATACAGAATCTTCCGTTGATTACTTATTTCTTATTCACGAAACGACTGTAATCAGTGTAGGTTGTATTCTGAAACCCCGTCACGTGTAGTGTACTCTTTCCGCCAGGAGCAGAAGGAGTGGAAGACAGTAATACGAGGCGTAACGAGGCGAGTACCTTTGAGAGGCGGCCCTCGAGACACGCCAATAGACCGCAGCGCTTGCCTCACTGCGGGCGGGCGGGCTCGTTTCGCATGCAGACGGCAGACACGGCCGACCGTACCGCATTGATGTGAATAAATATGTGCTCTGCTGCGGGATCCCGCCGGCTAATTGGCGGACAGGGGAATGTGCCGCAGCCAACCGCAGAGCCCCAGCAGCGCTACCAGTCAAGCAGCGGACCACTGCACTGCTAATAACAACAACAGAACAAGAAGTGGCTGGAACCATGGGTACAGTGGCATCACAATCAGTTTACAAAGGCGTTCATTCCGTGAATGTTAAACGCCCGTCAAAAATGACCTATTGTGGTAGTAGGAATTTGTTCTGGAAAAGATTGACTAATTACTATTATCTTTTTTATGCGAATTTTTCGCGATGTGAGTAAACATTCTCTGATTAAATTCTCGGAATATTTGTGTACCATATTTTTAAATAACCACAATTCATTTTAAACGACGGTAATTTTTATTACCGTAAAATAATTTCCAAAACGGATAACTATTATCTATTTGGCTTTTATTTATTTCTGAATTTACGTCTTGTTGACATAATGGTCATTAGAGGTGGGATGGGACTGGGGACAAGGAAATCGGCCATGGCCTTTTGAACGAAGCAACCCAGCATTCGACTGGAGTCATTTGGGGAAACCATGCAAAAACACAGATCTGGATACCCTGACGGGAATTCGAACCGTCCTCCTCCAGAATGCGAGGCCAGAGCGTTAATAACTCACCCACCATGGTCGATATTATTTATTATATTTGATTACTATATTTCGTGACTACATGTTTCGTATAAATTTTCTCTGAGTTTTTAATAAACATATCTTCTGTCAATATAATACTTACATTATTTTGTGGCCTGGTTCTAGTAACTGCTAAAAGGAATACAGCTTAAACATCGGATGCTCTTCTCTTTACATGAATTTCTACATCCAGTCGCCGTAAATAAACAAAAAGCATATAAATTTAAAAGAATATCGCACTGTAATTTTTTTATCTCTGTTATTTGTAGTTTTGTGCAATTATTTCCACAACAGATAATTGCTTTCGAGGATACGTTTTCTTTTAGCAATGTAAGTGCAAATAAAATAAAATTTAGTTATTTATTTGAAATTTACACATTTTAACAATGAAGGCTATGGTGGAATTCCTTCCCGTTCCTGGTTCCCAGTCCTTTCCCTTATCTAATGATCTCGACGTCGACGAAACGTTAAGCCACAAGCAGAAAAAAAATGCAATGTAAGTAAAAAAATATCATCAAATGTAGTTATTGATTTGAAATTTCCTGGTTAGCCAAACAACCCTGAGATAACATTCTGTATAACTGAACACTTTCGACATCATCGGACTCATCAAGGATGGTCAAGCTATCAAATTCACATATTCTTCACGCGTAACACATTCTAATAAAGTGGATAAATAACTTAGACCCGTAACTGGTAGCAGTAGCTGACCGATTGCGGTGGCCTACGTTCAGGTAACGGTTATGACACTTCTAACTACTGTACAGTAATTATTAAGTGATCTTCACAAGGAATGTAACTAGACATCTGAAAAGCGCAATGCTGGAACGAGGAAGTATTATACGAAATTCACTACAAATAAAAAAGATATTCCTGTACATATTTTTTTTTAAATTAGTAAAAATATATCCTGTAGCAACCCGAGCGGTTTATTAGAATACACAACCTATGAGTTTGTTCAACGAGCCCACTCTTGACTCTGTATCGTCAAAAATATGTGGCTTCGTGGACGAAGAATTA
>JARYHS010000177.1:0-45576 GCA_031002005.1 Vandiemenella viatica | reverse complement strand
AAAAGATAACGTAATTCTTTCACAAAAATTACGTGCACGTGAAAATTCACACTACCTCATGGTTTAAATACAGAGAGATCGTTAGTTGCGTACAAGTTTACGACTGATTATCAAACAGCCGTTGTTACTGGCACTCTACTGTGTATATTCTCTGACGAAACGTGCTACTTCAGAAAGATGAAGTCCATTGGCATAACAATTACTCTTTTGTTTCCATTTATTATTCTCAAGCGCCCGATAGATTCTAAATTACTTTTAATCTGTTACACGGGCAATTGTTTTCAGAGTGATTAAAATATTGGGCATATTAATAAGAATAAATACAAAATAAAGTATAATATGAATACATAATTCGCAATGTGAATAAATATTACACGAATAAATTGGATTTAATTTTGCACAATCCCCTTTCATTCAGGCGGTATAAAAGATAGCTGTTATAATACTTGTATTTATGGGTGTTTCAATGTTTGCCTTTCGCAATCAACCGGTTAGAAGCTCACAACTCACAGAGGTTGGATTTTAAATCGGTGGAAAAGTCATTTATAGAGTAACTTTCCAGAAATTAATCTTTTCACTGTTACAATGTCAAACAGTTCTTAACGGCACAGCAGTTAGAATTAGTTGTTATACGCCAATTCCTTTAAGTGTACTGAGCGTTCTCTAAAATTTTGTGATTTGGATAAAAACTGACTCTTCAAGGTCTGCCTGAATCACTATGTACGTACAAAAGAACAGAACATCTTCCTAGGTGCAAATAGAGGGTACGAATGTAGCACAGAAAAGAAACTAATCACAGAATTACTTTGTGATCAATATTTGCAGCGTCTCTGCTAGGAGCTAAACTAGGAACATTTTCAGGCATACGACGCGTTAGGAAAGAACATACATCTGTTTAGTTTGCATGAGATCATTTCGAGTCGGTTTCTATTACACAATTTCGTTAATACAGCAAATGAAAAACCTGTGTTAAGTATGATCTGACGTGTTGTACGTTCGGCTGTGTTCTGAGCTTTTGGAAATTGCGCCACGTAATCACTATAGTCATCTGATCATCTGCTATATTTATCGAAGTTTACCAGACTTCAATTCTCATCAACGTAATGCTATTGCTAATGGTAGCTGATTGCTCGATTTTGTACACTACGTGACGTCGTAATGAACAACTCACCAATCAATACGTAAATGTAGGTAGAGAACTTTAATAAACTAGTCCGAATCTAATAATAGTCTTTACGTGTACCTCCACTGGCGTGATCTAGTAAATGTTTCAGTGTAATTATGTGCTGTTTCATAATAAAATAGCACTACTCATGCATATTTTTATTTGGTTCATAATCTTTCATTCCTCCAGCTGAGAAAAAGTAGCCAATCATTGGAGCAGTTAAATATTTCCCCTTCCGGCCCTTGTTATCTTGTATAGATAATAATAATTACAGGAAACAATAGAGTTTTTAATGATGGTGGTATGGAAAAATGAATGAGAATTTTTTATGCAGCTGTTGTGTTTTATTACGTTTCGGGAGTGTAGTGGACTGCAAAGCGCATAGAGTTAATGAGACAGAGATATGTGGAAAATGTCGTAATGTTTTTATCGCAGTCTTCTTATTCTAAAAGCTGATGCCACAATGAAAGAAAGCAGTTATCTATCTTAACAGACTTATTATGCTTTTATTCTACCAACACAAAGGATACAGCCACTTTATTGGTGTATTTTTGGACTCGGCTACATATGTTCACATTAGGCACGATGAAGAGGAGTTCGTCCACAGATATGCTGCGGCACATGTAACATTACATCGTCGGGCGTAGAAAATTGTGACTGCAGGTTAGGTTTTGCAGCGCGTTGAAAACTCACATTGTGCTACGCTCTGATCTGGAACAGGAGCTTTTCTGGAAACAAGTACTTTCGGTAGTTTGTATTGGAAGTCATCTCCCTCCTCCGCTGTGATGTTGTTTTGAGTTTCGGGTCATTCAGTCTTAATAGGATAATGGCTCCTATCCATTACATATTCCCACTCCTTCATCCGTGCGTTACAAATTCAAACTGCGAACTTCATAACCACCAGTTTCCTTAACACGCGCTGTCTTTTAAGTCCATCTGAATGAACCAAAAACCTCGGATACACTTGTCGTTTTGTTTTGTAATTTTTGTTTTCCATGCCTTTATTTTAATCTATAACGTAAACGGAAAGTATGTCGTTTCAGTTCCTTAATTAATTTAATCTAACAATCGTACGAACATATTTGTTTTGATTGCAACATTTTTCCATTTTCCCTTTAAAAATGCATCGCATTATACCAGCACCAATTAGAACAATGCGTAGTCTGCGCCAAAAACTAAAATAATATAACATATGCCGTGTAGTTCCAAGTACAAAAGTATAATTTCAATGTGAGAATGATTGATACAATGGTCACTTTTAACTTCTGTATTCTT
Source organism: Vandiemenella viatica (assembly GCA_031002005.1). Classification (NCBI taxonomy): domain Eukaryota; kingdom Metazoa; phylum Arthropoda; class Insecta; order Orthoptera; family Morabidae; genus Vandiemenella; species Vandiemenella viatica. Next base: position 43,136 of record JARYHS010000177.1, on the reverse strand, counting down.
TAACGTATATCTAAAAATATTTCCAAGATTTAAGATGAAACACTGATCTACAATTATTGCTTTAGAATATTAGTTTCAAATACTCCTATTTGTAATAAGCTGGGCTGTGTCAGATTCATAGGATAATTTAGAGAAAATTGTGAAACCTGGTATTATTGAGCAAAGTTTTTAATTGGAACCAGAAGATTATGTAACATTATTATATAATGAGAATAACTTTATTGGTTGAGCTTAGTGCTGGGACTATCCGTCTCTACGGTTTCTGGCGGTCCTGAAATCTGAGCTTTAACGAGCAGCAAGGAAAAGAGAACTGAGACCTTTAGTTAGGAATTCATTAGAAGATCATAAGCGTAATCGATAAATCAGAGGAAAGCTGGAGGTAATGAGAATAAGAGAAGAGCTTACCAGTGCCGAAGGAAACAGAAAAGACATTTTCTGCGAGCGTAAATAATAAAGAATAATCTAATAATCAGAAAATGCATAATAACAGGAATGAGAAATATTGGCACAAAACCGATAGATCTTTCCGGTGAACGATCAATTACCTCTACTGAAAATATATGTGATGATGAGTAATGAAAAGAAAAGGAAAATCAACAGGTAGTACACCGTCACCAATGTAACTCAAAATAGTTTAGTTTGTCACACAAAAAATAAATTAAATTGGGGCTATATTGTGATTTACAGGTAGGCACTTATTGCAAAGAAGACACTTGCGCTAAGTTACTTTGTGTAGAAAATACACTTCGAATATACTATTATTTATTTCCATTATGGTGTCGTTAAGAAAACTTCAATAGTTAGATTTCGAAAAAAAAAAAAAAAACATTTGCATCATTCATATTCATTTATGGTAGAATGGGAGTAAAGCAGAATTGAAAATGACGTGTGTGTATAGCTGATACAATCAACAATTTTTTCGGTGATTATTATGCATCTAGATGTTGAAGTAGCATCTATTATTCCTAAAAGAAACAAATTTTCACCACAAATGAGCCAAAGATGATTATAGTTGTTTCCTAATTTAGTCACGGCCTAATATGTGAAACTGGATTTATACATAAATGCTTTTCTTTGCCTCTTAGCAAGAGCATGAGCATAGAAACACGATCATCAGAACATTAATGGTTTTTAAGCTTTGCGTCATATGAAACGACGATTACTGCGTTACTAACAGTCTTTCCTTCATGTAAAATTGGTGTGTCAGGACGGTTTTTGAGCCAGAGGTACTTAACGACGCTGGAGATTTAAATATGACCTCATATTCTCTAAATGCCATATAACTCATTGAATACCGGAGATAAAATTGGGCCTGCTGGTACGACATTTCACTTCATCGGTTAATTGACGTAGTATAGCGTAACTGATCAGTGCAAAGTAAGATTAAGTGAACTGGACACTGCAGACATAATGCTTCTGTTGTGTGTCTCTCCTTGTTGGTCTAAACGGTATACGTTTATCATTTCCAGTACAACACCTGAGCATCACGTCTAACGGGGCTCATGAAGTGGGTAACTATCTAGCAAATGGCGGTTGTAAAGTTAGACCGAACGGTGCTTGGAGTAGCAATTACACCGACATATGTTGGTATTACAAGTGAAGTCAGTCTACGTGTAACGACGACACCTAGCATTTCGAGCTCGTTACTTGAAGACTGTACTGGGGGAGGTAAAGTTGAACTACGCGGAAATAGCTGCAGCACTTCCGTAGTGGTTCATCATAGAGGAAACGGAGCAACGAATGCCAGTTATAAGTCATTACTTTTCTGGCTATATCATCTCGTTTTTGTGACATGAGAATGGCACCACGAAGCATAACATATGACACACACACACACACACACACACGGCAAACAGCAGTAAAATAGAAGCGAGGAGCCTGGTGTATTCAGATGAAAGTAACTAATACAGAATACAATCTACAGTAAGTTATTGTACAAATCATAATACCTAATCAGTTCAGTTCAGCTGTTGCGATTCAATATAAATAACACGAAGTAAGTATCCATTTGGAATACAATCAAAAATTGCAAGCAGTATTTTCGCAACTAACTGCTGAACTAGATAAATGGTGTAATATTACCTCCTCTGGTGTTCAGCCTGACGGTGTCGTTTCGACAGCTGGCTCTGCCGGTGTCGTACAGCTTCAGGTGTTGCAATACCTCAAGCTATACGACACTTTTTTCTGTCAATAAATATCGACTGGAATGTTGATAGTGCTTTAGTAATAAAAATAATAAAAGCCGAACTGTAAATCGTGATAGGTATCCACACAGTCGTATGTATAGAATAGAGTAATGAAGTCACCTAACTACGTTCTCAGAATCAATACTAGTCGTCTCAGTTTATGATGTCAAATTTCACAATTAGAGTTTCAGATGGGAAATTTCCGAACATAGCCTACTATGCGCAAAATTTACAATGATGTTTGTATCTACACTTCTATTGCACAATTCCTGCTTTTCAGACGTTATGGCATCAAGTTTTCAAACTTCTTAATCTATTTATAAAGAAGATTTGGCTAGAATTTGTGTATACGTTAGTTAATTTTTCCGTCCAAAATGTGTCAAACGTAAGCAGAAATTTGTTGCGATTAAATATCCGTGGTTATACCAATTTTTCATTTATGGGAATAGTTTAGTGAAACTGATGATTATTATGTTTCTACACCTTTACGATTTGCCACTACATAGTCGGATCATTCTACTTCCTCCAAAAAGTACGAACACCACAAGAAATCATAAGTCGTTTATATTGAACCAATGCAAGGAAGAAGTTATTATTAAATTTATACCTTTTAGATAACAAAATGAATTTAATGTATTAAACACAGAAGAAACTTGAAAGTTTCAGTTTTCCAGCAGGAAGAGCGTTTTGGATGCAATATTATTGAATGAAACCAAATTATTGGCTCATTGTGGCAAATATTCTGCCCGTTAAAGAGTATTAATTCATGATAAACCTTTCGTATAATACAATATTTTGTGTATTTAATTAGTCAGATATGTTTCAACAAAGTTAGACACATTGAAAACGCCATGAATATATTTCGAGATTGTTTGCTTTCTGTTCTGGAAAGCGCACAGCTGCAGCACACTTGTCAAGTGGAGAAATGGTATTGTTACCCTTGATGTATACAGACGTCGCTAGCAACTTGGCATTCAGCAGCAGTTCTATGCTACCCCGGATATATATTGCTGCACAGTCAATTCGTCGCGTTGCTGCTTGAAAGAGCGTAAATAGATTTCCACATCGGCGGCTGGCGCCTAACTGTGTAAATGGGAAACCGCGTCAGATTAATTAGCGAACTGGAGGTTCTCTCAGGCAACAGGAGACAGTTAATTAAAATGGGGCTCCAGAGAAATCGACCTTAGCGCAGTGCTCCGAATGGCGTCGGATCGATGAACGACGGATTCTCGATATAGGGAAGAACTGCACGAACCTTTTGTTAGTCACTTTTCTCGAGTTATTGAAGTGAAAATTTCTATAGGCGCTTTACTCGATCTTTCAACGGAGGTAAATAAATCTATGAGTTCGCGACTTTCCGTCACCGACATGCTATGACGTGTTGCGCGTATGATATTCATAGTTTTAAGTTATCACTTTTGTCGGCAGTACACAATGACTGCCAACTTTTTTTTTATCGTTTAGTTTCAGCATCCATGTTCATTTCGGTGCCAACGAGAGTCTTCGAATGTTTTCGATATTGAAATCTTATAAAATTAAGAAAAGTGATTAAAAAAAAGTGTTTAATAGTGGTACAAACTAGTACTATAGACCACCGATAACAAGTGATGAAAATGATTATGGACAGTCACCGACTTACAATCAGAGAGATTTCCGATGATAATGGCATATCATTTGACATTTGACTGATGCCAAGCGCGCTTTTCAGATATTGAGGACAAGTGTGATGCCAAAATTTTGTTAATTTCTCTTTGTTGTTGTTGTTGTGTGAGTGCAGACATTCCCGGCGTATTGATGCAATAAAATCCTCTCGAGTGTCTAGCCGGATGGTATTTCGACAACTGTCGTAAGCAAGTTTGATGTGTGACTAAGCCAGTTGAGGCAGTGACAGTCAGCTTGCGACCGCTAGAAGATACCCGATGAAGTCAGCAGAGCCAGCTGTCAAAACGTCGTGTTTATACAACACCATCCAGCTGGACACCCGAGAGGTTTTTTTTTTTTTTTTTTCGACCAAAATTAGCACTCGAATAAACATTGCTCAGCAGTTGCTGAATAAAGTGATAGACGATATAGAACTGTGTAAATGGATCATAATTGTTATGAGGCTTGGCTGTAAGGGACATTGTGACGACGAAGCTAATGCTAAATGATTCCAATGGAAGGGTAAAAACCGAAAAAAGCTTATGTTTGACCGAATAGGAACATTTTACATGTTGTGTTCTTTAACTTCAACGGCGTAGTGCATTATGAGTTCCTGCCACAAGGTATTAAGTTAAAAAAAAAAAAAAATGTATAATACTTGGAGTAGCAACGCCGTTTACGTGAAAGCAATTCGCACAAATCGCTTTGGATAAAAAAATCAGTGCAAATTCACCACTATAATGAACCTTTTTCCCCATCACAACTGTGAATGTTTGGCCAAAAACAACACAGACATAATATTTTAACCTTCGCATTCACCAGACATGGGTGCTCGTAACTACTTCCTGTTTCTAAAGCAAGAGAATCATGGAAGGATGACGTTTAGACAACGATTAAGAGTTATAGACAGAATTACAGCTTGTGTTCGAGAAGGGCTGCGGAGATTCGAGAAAACGCTGGAACAAACATATGTGAAAGGGAGTTCCTTAAAGTAGATAGATAAATACTAACTTATAAAGAAATTTTTTTGAATAAAATATTCAAGTTTTTAATCTCACATTGCATATGACCATTTTTTTTAAAAAATATTACATTTAATTTCTTCCCCGCCAGTAAAATTTCTACTGATACTATTTTTTATCACCTTTGTTTTAAGGTAACGGTCAAAATCATTATTCACTTGGTTAGGTTGACCACGGGTATCTGTGCGAGGACAGCCAGTTCCTGCTTCCATGAGTAAAACTGTAGCTTGCAGTATTATATATTTTGTGTTTATGAAATGTTTTTTGCAGCAGCAATCCTCCTCCCTACAACATTGGTGGCTAAACTTCATATTTCCTTTCTATATTAATAAAACTTCACAGCATATTTCTTATTCCATTGCTTCTGAAAATGTTATTAGTCAATATAATTTAATAATTAACATCAGGTCCAAAAGCTAATAAACATGTTGATTACCTTTATTATATATCGGAGACTACACCCCAGGGCCACATCCAATGAAGTAGTATTTTTTCCGGAAAGTGAATTTAAGATTGCAAACTATAACAAGGTTCATACAAATATTGAAATATTGTACCCTTTTTGCTGAGAAAATTCTTTTAAGAACTATTTGGAATATAAAAAACCTGTATAAATATTTAGACCTATTGTTTTCAGTCCAGTTTTGAAATTTTATCAAGATAATTCTTAATGAATGTCGATACATATTTGACAACATAAACGAAACCGGTACAAATTGAAAAAAAATCATTCTGATGCTCAGTACTGACATTACTGTTTAAGCTCATAATTTAAATTCCTGCAGATTTTTTTGGAAACGACAGATGATTTTTTTCTTCCTAAAGAAAGTGTATGTCCTCATTTGCATGTAGATTGCGTAACATTGTACTAGTCTATATCGCTTTTACTAGAGTGAAGTGTACATTTTTTGTTTGTTTGTTTGTTTTTTTCTGTTTTGGACAAAATCTTCCAACTATAACGGTACTTGGCTACGTGGTATGAAACACCATTAATACCGGAATGGTTGGTGCCCCGGACGCAACAGTTATCAATGAAGTAAACAGCAACCCGTTTTGTATCTGGGAATTCATTTGTAGAATATTTCCGACATAATTAGCTGTGCATACTGCTTCAGTTACGTAAGCGTAAGTGCCCGCTAAAGTGAAAACGTACGAAATATGATTGAAGGATTTCCGGGCGGAATGAGATCTTAGTCTAGGGAAAAAAAAAAAAAATCATTCAGCCAATCATCCACTACAATAAACGTCTAATGGTTTGATTTTTAATATTTAACATTGGAAATTGGTTAGATTTTTCAAACGCAAACCATAATGACTAAATATTTTAAAGGCATGTAAAACACCATTGAAATCTGAATGCAAGTATTAATAGTTTCGTTATGTAGGAAAAAAACTGAATTAATTGTGCAGTCTTTCAGCCAACGAACAATATTCAAGATATGCAACTGATAGTAATTTAGATGTTTTCCGACTTAATTTGTTATACAGTGTTGGTGCTACAACCGACAGCAAATGCACTAAAAATATGGTTAACAACGATTTGGTAAATTTTTCAGCGATCAACAACTCCACATTCAAGTTCTAGTATTGTGACAATAAATAAACTGTAAAATCTTTCTCAGGGTTAAAGCTACAATAGAATCAAATATTTGACTTGTATGGTTTGCTCATAGATTGATAGTTTCTAATTATTTCGTTTAGAAATTATTGGTTCAAAGAGTTAGATGTGCAACTTAATTAATTTTTAATGCCTAGAACTGAACCGAGATAAAATCATTGAAAACGAAAAAAGTTGTAACTGCTATATGTTTGGGAAACTTGAAATGAAAACTTTAAGTAAGGAAACTGTCAGTATCAGACCACAATGTTGTAAACTTAGATATAAAGGTTTCTATGAATTGAGTTGTTTTTGTTTGAGGATGAAAATGTGTGACGCATGCACAAGTACAGAGGCACACAGACAAATGTAAGGTGATTTCAAGAGAATCGCTGTCTATTCAAGCCTCTGAAATAATATTTTTCCCAGTAATAATGTTTATATTACTGTTAACGGGATTTATAACATCTTCTTTGAAAGGAACGAAGTCTTTCTCGGCGTTGAGAATGGATGTAGTCTTCACCAGAAGATGGCGATGGAGCCTGAGATCGCCAAAATATTGTGTGGAAACACCTTGTTTACTCGGCTAGTCTCCCGAGAAGACTACATCCATCTTCTTTGAACTTTGTAGTCAAAATGGCATCCTTTACCGACAGATAATTTCCATGATTAACCAGCTTGGAACTTTCAGTAATAAATCGTGTTGGATGTTTCAGTTCCTGTGAATTTAGAATTTAATTTACTTACTTTTAGAAATTGCGAATAACTGCGTGTTGAAAAGTCTTCTTCCACGTGTTTCCAGAAAGAAATCGCTATAAATAACTGTATATCAGGCGAACATTTCTTGTGATCTCTTCATGTTACATTTAGTCTAGCCTAAGAGCACGTCAATATTGACACGTTCAGCGTAGTGTTCCGGTCAGTCATTTATTCGCAATTGCTTAACTAAATCCAAGTATTGTAAAATAACTTTCAATGCTATTTCTCGTACCTCGGGCTATAGCAAAACAGTTTTAGTTGCTTTTCTAGTCCCTGTTGCATTTCAACACAAACTCCGCTAATACTGCTGCTAGAAAATCAAAGCTTCACTTACATGCGAATTAATACATTCATTTTTTTTGCATGTTAGTGACATCGTGCACCACGATATAAAATTGATAGAAAATCTTCAGGACTTCTTACAATTTCCTTTTTCGTGAATCATGTCCATATTGCAACGTTTCAGCGACTAGTACTATTACATGCCGCTTAAATAATGACCTCAGTAATATGGGTTCGGTAAAACAAGGGAATTTGTGTCTAATCAAAACTTCCGCTAACATTGATGCTCTAAATTTAAATCATTGACCTAACTATGTATGGATTAATAAAATAGGATATGGAAAATAACACATTATACATCGCAGACGAAGGCAGGAGGGCCAGATGTAGGCGTTATTTCTATTACTTACTTTACTATAACAGATAGAAATTATGTTTTTGAAAAATATCATTTTACCTCCACTGATTGTAACACGGATTATCCTGTCCCACAATCTTCTCCCCTCACCACTGGTGTAATGTTCTCCCTTCCCTCTCGTTTCACAGGGGCGGAATGCACAGTCTATAGATGCCCCGTCATCAGCTCATTACGACCACAAGGAATTATTTTTGTATTTTTGGTTAATTCGTGTGATAGATCTGGATGAGTAAACATCTTTCCCTATGTATCACCTGCTACGCGAGTTAGGTTATCAACCGAAATATTGCGTTGGTTTTTTTTTTTTTCTTTCTTTCTTTAGAATGGCCTCCTCACCTTCATCTGTGATAAGTGACACATAATTTTCCTTTTACCATGTTATTTTCAGTGCTCAACGGCATTTTTACTGTCATTATTATTAATATCTACTGATTAATAATTTATCGAGAACATCTACATCCAATGAATATAAATAAATAAAAAACACAGTAATTTTTATATTAATTTAAATATAATACATACTTTTGTTTCATTTTTCTGGAATTTGATTTCTTCGCGAATGCTTAGCTGCATAGAACTGTTATTGAATAAAACTCATAACTAACGCCATTGCCTCGCATTCGAAACCTCGTCCGGGGATCGAGAGTTTGATAACTCTACTAAGTTTTGAATATATCTGGCCGTTGTTGAAACAGCAACTAAGGCCGGGTGCGTGCAGTCACACCGTTACAGACACGATGACCAAGCCTAGCCTTTTATTAGCATTTCAAGCACTAAGTATTAATGCCTGTCGCATCTCCAGTTTTTACTTTCACACCATATCTTCCCAGGTCTCTGCGCCCCACTGGTTTGTGCTGAATCGCCAGAAGTGGAATCCTCCTTTCATAGATTCTTTCAATATGCTGCCTCCACGATTCTCTATATTCCTCTCTCATTTCGTTTATATTATATATAACAAGTTCTTCCCGAATTTCTACATTTCTTATGTGGTCTTTTTAGTGCAGCCTTTTACCTTACTAAGAAATCTCTATTCCGCCGCCTAAATTTTACTCTTGTCTGTTGCCTTAGTTATCCAAGATTCACTTCCATTCATCAAAGTCGGAGCAGCCACAGAATTTCAATTTTGTGTTTCCTTGTTTTGTTCTGAAGTGCTGTATTTATTGTCTCACGAACAGATTGAAATTTGTTGATCTTTATATATTTGTTAATGTTATTACTGATTTCGCAGCCTGTGTAATTAAATTTAATTACATCTCGTCCATTACTGTTTTTTGAGCGAAATGGTTGGTTACCATAATGGACCATCAAGTTTGTTTTCTTTTTTATATCTGTAGATGATATTGTATTCTTGCTAATTGCTGTAGTTTATACAGTGATCTTTGTAGTTTCTCTTCACTTCCTTGTAGTACTGTTACATCATCCGCACAAAAGAAAACATTTAAATATCTATTCTTGTTCAACTGTATTCACCGATTTGCAATCTATCTACCGTTTCTAATAAGGTCGTCAATGCATATGCTGCATAGACCTGGAAATAAGTTGCAGTCTTGTTTAAGTCCTTTGATAATCAATGTCTCTTCAGTTTACTTGCTACTAGTATTTATTATTATTTTTGTATAATTATACATATTTTTGATGATTTCAATAAAATGCCCAGAGTATTCGTTTCTGTTCATTATATCCCACATGTTGTATCTATCGACACAATTAAGAGATTTTTCATAGTAGATGAAAGCTGTAAGTGTTCCATATGGTTTTCACGGCTCTATATATTATATTATTAGGTAAAAGCTAAAGAAGCCAGAACCAGCCGGTTTCGAGTTTCGTATAGAACCTTGTAGAGACTCAGTGTTTCACCCTCCTCTGCTTGGTTATAAGAATGGGAATTATCGAGAACCATCAGAAGTTGATTACGGCTGGTCATTGTCTCAGTATAAATAGCGCGGCGCTAGCGTGGACGCCTTCACAATACGTCATCAGAGGCGGGGCCGCGCGGCCGCGCGAGCCAAGACGTCCGAGCGAACAAGCCGGCCTAATGAGGCCGCCGCGCCCCCGCGCTGCGCTGGCCGCAGCCCCTCCCTCGCCACACCACCCCACACCAGCACATAAAAAATTAATCACGTAACAAGACGCAGTCTGAGCACCACTTATTGATCTTCAGCACATCTCACTAAACACCTTACGACTGCAGTTAGCCACAACGGAAATTTCTCGGGAAAGAAAAGCATAGAGCTGCAGGGGCGGCGAAAAATGATTCTAATAAAGGATTTCTAGAGGTTTCTTCCATCCAGTCACTATTTCAGTTGAACTAGAGTCTAGTGCAATTGAAATAAAAAAAATAATTGTTTTAGACACTAATTTCCAAGCAATCTTTGATGTCTGCTTAGCTTTCTGTGCTGACATGGAACTCTTCCCGACTTTAATGTTTTTGTTTCAACATTGTGTTGAATCAACTATTTTGAACAATCCATTGAAGTTTCCAGATGTGTCATTTTGTAACTGTTACATAGGCCTTTTCGAAATGCCTGACTAGGCACATTTAACATATTGATATTTATGTCCGGGCATCCAGATCTGGGTTTTCCATGGTTTCCCCAAATCAGTCCAGGTGAATGCGGGGTGCTTCCTTCAAAAAGTCCATGGCCAAATTCCTTCCCGTTCCTTGTCCCCAGTCCCATCCAGCCTCTAATTACCTTAGCCGTCGACGAGGCGTAAAGCAATAAAATTTTGTTGTTGACATTTATGCCTTTTTCTTTGTCTGTTTTACTAATAAAGGGTTTTTAGTGGTATTTTTTAGGTTTACTGCAGCTAGTTTTTATTTTAGATGCTTTAAACAAAAAAAACCGAGTGTGGCAGTTGAGCGGTTACGCGCTGCCCTCGAATTCTAGAGGACGCGGGCTCGAATCCCAGTCCGGTTATCCAGATTTGGGTTTTACATGGTTTCCCCAAATCACTACGGGCGAATGGCTTCCTTTAAAAGGCCATGGCCGAATTACTTCCAGGTCAATGGCCCCCATCCTTTCCCGCCTCCAATGACCTAGACATCTACAAGACGTAAAGCCATTAACAAAAAAAAAAAAAAATCACTGGAAACCCTTTATTAACTAAGCATCTAAGTAACTAAGTCCTATTTGTGATTTCCAGGCGTGGAGGTACCTGTTTTTAAGTATATTTTTCAATGAAAAATTGATGAATTTTTATCCAACTCACTGTTTGAACACATGCAACAAGTTAGTAAATACAATGTTTTCAGAAAGAAGGAGCGGAGTTTGCATTTTTATTTCTCAAAACTGAGAAATATACGAATACTTGTTACAGATAATTAGAGGAAGGTCCAAAGTTTGTGATCTCTACCTATTGTTTCTATTTGCTGCCTCCAACGTTGCTGTTGTCTGCTTACATGGAAATGGCGGCGCCACAGAAGAAGCCGTTTTTGTGTTACACTATAAAAAGTACAACATGCATTCCGTCGTAAGTTCAATTAATTGCCACCTCGTCATTAACAAATGCGTGATTGGCATATAAATTCAAAGAAGATGAGTACATATGCAAAGGGAAAACACTGGTCAACCTCGAACGTGTATGGCAAGAAATGGCCATCGTTTTGATGTTTGTGGAGCAACAAATATTGCTCGTGTAGAATGTATATAGCAAAACATTGAACCTTCCTCTATCCAGTGGTGAGTGACAAGTATTTATATCTTTTATATGTTGTGAGAAATAAAAATGCAAAATGTGCTTCTTCATTTTGAGGAATATTTTCTGCAAGTTGATGAGAGCTCTCTGCGTCGCAGTATCTCTAATCTCTAGTGTAAGTGTGTTTAAATGTTAATGCCTGGAACGTTTGCGGGTATAGAATGTATTGTATTACTATCGCTGACAGAGTGTTCATGAACAGAACGTAGAGCACTATGGGTTAGCAGTGAATGGAGGATGTTAGAAGACATAGTGCCGCCAGAAAGAGATAAATAAATAGTAGAAAGTCGCTGTAGCTTAGGAGGCATCCATAAATTACGTGAGGTGTTTTACAGGATTTCCGGACTCCCCCCCCCCCTCCCTCCGGTGAGACATCGTGAGATCTCATCCGTGAGGCCCCCCCCCCCCCCACAGAAATCGCCATCGCAACTTTTTTTGAGACTTTTGTTTTAGGTCTCACCCTTCCAAAGTCGGTTACACCCCCACATTTCAATGAAATACCCCCCCCCTCCCCTCCCTTATTTCACCTCACGTAATTTATGAACGCTCCCTCAGTAGCTCACCGAAGTGATTAAAGTATTATGTGTTTTTACTGCATACTGTTAGTTTACAAATGAAGTGTGGTGTAAAAGGCTTATTGAATATACGGTACATAGAAAAGTATACTTTTAGACATTTCGAGGGTCATGTCAGAAACCCGAGTGGAAAGTGTTCAGACAATTGTAGATAAGAATAGAGAAGGGTTAATGAGAATTTAAAAAAAAAATAAGGCAGAGGTATTACGTGTATTACGGACTATCATCCTGAAATGAGAGGGTGTAAATGAGAGGAGTTTCTCCTTCATCTAAATAGAAATAAGGAGACAAACATATTTAAATAGATCGTGAAGAAAGTTTTAGAGAATTGAGAAAACTAAAAAGCGAAAACGGAACAGCGTAGAAAATATTACCACCCATGCAGTAAAGAAATGGGCTGCGTCATTGCACCTTACCTTGAAATGTTATTTACAATGAGTCTGGAAACTTATTTTTTAATGGAGGATTGGAAAAAATCAATAGTACTACCGTTCTTTAACACTAGAGTGCACGCGCGGGCTACATATGTAGCCCAACGTGTAATATTTTTGTATATTTTTTAAACTTGGCGCACTACAAATTAATCGTCCCGTGTATTCCTCAAGTACTATCCCCCAGCCCTGCCAGTAGCGTGCCATCCCTCGCGGCACACAGACTTCTGCATAAATTGCCATCGAAGATGATGGGCTACACCTGTAGCCCGCGCGAGCGTTGGAGGAAGTTAATTTATGAATATACAAGTGACAAAATTGTGGTAAATATGATATATTTTCTGTAGTAATACGATAAAAAGTAATGTCTACAACTGTTTTTATGTGTGTGATTTGTGTTTATGGATTTATTCGTGTAATTTTATTATGTTTTGGTCATTTTTAGTTGGCGCGTAATGTGAACGATGCCCAAATACTAAAATGATTGCTAGAGGATGACAAAACGAAATAAGGTATTTCTGATGTTGTCTACCGTCCACAATCATGCCAAAATTGATGATTCAACTGGTTATTTAACTGGTGATGCTTGAAAACCTGATATCATAACATTTTATAACAACACAAAAACGACGTCGATGTTTTTGATAAAATGTGTAAACAATACAACGTTACCCGGAACAGTCGTCGATGGCCTCTCATGCTGTTTTAGAATTTTTTAAATATGTCTTGTAACATATCAGATGAACAACCCTGATATGAAAGTGATCCGTCGTCAATATCTTCAAGAAGTGGATTCTATCTTGCAACACCTTCTATAGAGCGTCGTATTTCCCAGCAAAATAAACTAAAAGGTATAAAACTGAAAGGCAGACTACTTCTAGGACTGGAAGATCAACCCCCGCAACATAATATGCCTATTCTGGGAGGAGTTGGTCGCTGTTCTTTCTGCAGCAAGGCTCAGGGCCGCAGCACGCGCGAGCAGCGCAGCAAATGTATGAAGCTTACTTGCAGCGAACATCAGGCAGTCGTCTGTCCTGAATATATGCCAACAGAGTGATTTATTATCAATGACTTTGATAATTGGATCAATTACTTAACTGGAAACCCATTTTATAATAAATATTATGTTTCCAAATAAAAATAAGACTTAATGATCTCAAACCTTCCAAAAACAGCTGATTTTTAAGAAGTTTATGTTTATGTTGCAAATTATAATTAAGAAAGAAAATTTTGACAATTGTATAAATTATTATGATAAAAATAAAGATGTTTAGTAATTATTTACTCCGTTTTATATATTTTTTTGTCCGATTGCGAAAATTAACTAACACATAAATGGGCTACGCCTGTAGCCCGCGCGTGCGCTCAAGGAGTATTTAAGGGCGCGTGCACTCTAGTGTTAAAGGAGGAACAACAAATTCAGTTCAGAATTGCATGCTGATTAGTTTGACAACTGTGGCATATAAATTAATGGGAAGAATTTTGTGCAACCACATCAGAAGTGTCAGTACGTGAATAAACTGGTTTTCAAATCGGCAATATGAGGGTAGGCAACGATAATATGTTAATTTCGGTTAATGGAGTATGTGCAAGATATTTAGGATGAAATGGACAAGGGTGACCAAAATGATAATGAAGAACCAGGTCTCTTCACGGAATTTAATACAGTGAGCCATAAAATGCTGTTACATTTTGTAAAAACTAGTGGATTAAAAGGAAAAGTGGCTGAAAAAGTTAGAAAACAAGATTTAGTGAATACAATAAAACATCAGAATAGGCAGTGATGAAACTTGTAGTGCCACGGGGCAGTGTACTGGGAACAATACAAGATATAATTCTAATGAACGATTGTGTTAAAGGTATGCAGTCAAAAGTTAGATTGTATGCGAATCACATTACGGTATTATAAAAAGATGGAAACGTTAGAACCCTGTGAAAAGCTGTAGGTTGACATGGGCAGGATGTCTACCTAAAGAGGACATCATGGAATGCAGATAATTTCCATTCAGAATCAGCTAAATAGGCGTACAAATAAAAAAAGTATTGGCTCATTATGATTATAGGGTACGGTGCTTCTGGAAGAGCTAAAGTATAATTTTCTTTGTTTAATATTTTATAATAAGGTCAACTGGGAAGATCACATACGCAGAGATTTGATAATCATTCATTTATAGCAGTGGATTATCAGGGAATGTACATTACCAGAGAAGTGATGGAAGTGGTTTATAAACCTTTGGTCACTCCATTGCTAGAATATTGTGATGTAGTATGGGACCCTCATTCTGAGTATCAAATACAAGAAAAACCTTGTTGATTTCTACAGTTATTTTAATTGGACTTATTTCATGATAGTGTATTTGGAAGTAGCGAGTTTTTTTTAAAAAAAAACAATACTGAGAGTGGTTACATTCTTGGTGATTTTTGAAAAAAGTTTTTTTTTTCATCGGTTTATCTTACTGTCAGTTCTTTTGACTTTCGTTTAATGAGTAACTGTAACACAACCTGGTGCAAGTAGTCCATACTGTTTGTACCCCTTATCGCTATCTTAATTCTTCTCTTGAGTGGCATCAACAGTGTTATGCTCGTTCTTGTTTTCTGAAATAATCGGTGCATTGTCCTATAATAATGAGCTTATCAACTTTTACATGTTTATTTTTGGGAGACTGCGTTGATCTTGCTTTTGTTACCTAGTATATATTTCTAAGTACCCTCCTGGAATTTGTTTCTTTCTTCCTTTTAATTAAGTCTTGTGCTGTATTAAAGTCTTACGATTGTTATTTGATGCCTCCAAGTAGTTTGTCTACATTTTACATTATCTTATTCATCGCGCCCTAGAATTCGTCATTATGTTCAGTGATTTAAAAGTTATACCAAAATATAAGATATTCTTCTGTTTTTATCTCTATTAACAGTCTAACCTTTTCACAAAACTAGGACTTCTTGTATTTTCACTAATTGGTCATATCTATTCTTCGATCTTTTATCCTATATTTCGTTTACTACTACTGATATATTTAATTCCATCCGTCCATTCTTTACATTTATTTTTTTCGGGAACTTATAATACAGATGTGTATTTTAATTTACTATCGGAAATTCGTAACAGTAAATCAAGAATTATTATGGAACCAAATTGTTTCCTTGATGATGTTCTCTAAAGTTTTGTGTCATTTAGCATACTCCTTGTTTTCCATTTGAATTAATTACTATGTTTTTGGAAGGCCATTGAGTGAATTGCTGATGGTTTTGTTTCCATTCTCGTAGATATGTCTATTGCATAACATTCTTTCTTTTCAGATTTCATGAGGTAAAGATCTGACATATGCCTGTAAGATGTCAACTACTTTTAAAAATCGTAATTGAGTATGAATTTTTGTCTATTTCCTTCCCAGAAATGTGTATCTTTCGAGAAACATTCGCAAATGTAAAACGTATCAGAAGGAGATAAAAATTCAGGTGGGTCTTCCCCACTCCCAGAATATGTTTTATACGCCCATCGGGGCGAAATTTATGCACGTTCTGCTATATTCGGCAACGAAGCGTAAATTGATTTCCGCCGCGTCATAAATTCGTGAATCTCATGCCGCCGTCAGGGGAGAGACCTAAGTTCGCTGTGTCTCGTAAATCTGCTAGAGACGAGTGAGCGGCAGCCGTATGGAAGGAAAGAGATGCGGCGAGGTGGAGGAAAACCTTCTCGGAAACAAAATTTCCAAAAAAAGGCGGCGGAGCAGAGTTGTGTCAGCCAACATACAGCGCAGTGAGCGCGCAAGTGGCGACGAAGGTTTGCGGGTGAGTATTCTGCGCCCGACGGGATGTGGCAATGCGCTGGCGAGAAAGGCGGGCTCTGGCGATGCCGGACGGCTGCCTGCTGCCGCTAACGAGGCCCGAGGATGACGCTAAGCGGAAAGCGATAAAGCCTCATTAAGGACGGCGCCGAGTGGAGGACGTGTCGGCAAAGACAGCAGTGGAACTTCAGTTCATCAGACCAGTCCGTGGAAGCATGCTGCGTGCGTGAGCACAGCAACCTAGTTCATCACTCACTGAACAATGCCTGTGTTATTACATAGTTGTTTTGTCCACAGTTCCTACAAAATAAGACTAGAACGATTATTATTCATACCTTTTTCTTTAATTCGTGCAGCTGTGCATAATTTGGTCTTCACTTATTCTCAGACACTTTTCACCTTTAATCGAAGGTATCTTTAATGTTCACTGTTTACCAGTAATATGCTATCGGCTTTTAACTTTTGTACTGAACAGTTTTTGTCGATATATCATAAAACTAATCTTATATATATGAAGCATAATGTGACTTACATTTAAATAATATCGGTTTTTGAAATTCGCAATAAAGGTTTTGTTTACATATAGTAATACTAGAAATTATGTTCTAACTTATTTTTAAATTTCCATTTCACGAGTTATTGTTTGTCAACTGTGTCCTCAACCAGCATGTTGTTTCCAATAGAGTCAGTTTTGATGGCCAGTTTCTTTTTTTTTTTTTTTTTTACCATTGTCAAACTCAAGTTTTTTATGTGTGCTGTGTATCACACTTGACTCTGAGAAGTTAGAAGGTCTTAATTGCATCCAAGTAATGAAAATATGTACAATATTGGCATGCTGGTTGAAGACTCAGGTGACCAACAATTACCTCGATGAGAGGCGAAACGTGTACGAGAATAAATAAAATCCGACAACAGTTGCATTGGCGAACTTATTAAATAGTAATTATTCTATATGAAGCATCTGTTTAAGATTTGGCAGTTTTTACTCTTCTGAAAACTGAATAAACGACGCCCACTTTCTTGTTTGATCCTGGTATTTGGCTTTTTGTTCGGTTTCCAAATGATCTTGCAATATAGAAATTATGATTTAAATATAATGATAGGTTTCTTCAGCATAAATCTTGCTTTTACTAGACCCATCGTAATATGTATTAACATCAAGCTTGGATCTCCGAATGTATACCAAGGCACAGAAAATGTACGTATATAACTTACAAAAATATTTCATTCAAACTGAATCAGATGGTAATAGTGAGAATTCTGCACATTGATTCCCACGTTCGCTAAATGTCATTTACCGTAGAATGATCGACAAAAAATAATGGATACGCCAACCAGTGTGAACGGAGGCTCCTACCAGAAGATTCAGAATATTGACAATAATTGAAAGGCAAATTTACGAATTAAAACAACTCCAAAATCACAAAATTAATACCGCATTGAAATAGTTTGAAACCTTAAATTCAATAATTTAAAAACCTTTATCAGTCATGAAATTCCAATAAACCGTTTACAGAACTGAAAAAAATTGTAAAATTCCTAAGGGTGCGAAAACTACCCAGTCATCACTGTGTAATGCATTAAAAGCAATAAAAATATATCCTGACAGTGTGGGTCAGCAGCCTAATCCGCCGCACAGTGGATCGGGGAGGTGCAACGCGACCACGTTCGGGTCTTCGTCCCCGCTTACCGACCATCACCTCGCCAGTCGATTCAATTTTGACGCGGCTAGAAACTCGAAAACTTTTTGTTACGGCATTGCAGCTACGAAAATATTCGTAGTTATCTAATGACTATTATTGTTGGTTACTTGATAAAGATATTGGTCACTAACTTTAATATCTAACAATGGGACACTTCAAATATTTTTTGCTGCGAATTCATTATTATCAATCTATACCAAACTAACAATTGATTTCTGTGTTAACGGGAAGCAGTAATAACATTTCTTTCAGCTGTATCTCTTTATTAGGCACTCATATCTTATGTTCAGATTTTTAAATGGAGTGACGCTAATAAAAAACGACGTGTTATATTCAATGATATACTTGACTCACTCTCATCAATGATACACAGTTAGATTTTTCGCTAGTTAAGGTGCGATAAATTATCTTCATTATTATTATATACTTGAGCATGAGTTTAAGAAAATAAGTGAACATTTAAAAAATATAGTGTATTGACTGTTTCTCTTAGTGTTTTACATTTACACACAATCTTATGTCAAATGTGTAAGTATTGGAGAACAGGGAAGTGAGCAGTAAATAATTGTTGTAAAACTTTCTAGTACCACACTTCTGCCGTAACTTTTTGTAAGGTTGCGTTATATTAATGTTTCTCTCGGGCATAGAAGTGGTAACTACCTCTTCAGTAAGTTTCAGCTCGAAATTTTGATACCAAAGTGTGCACTGTATTTGGTCAGATGATATTTTCGGTACGATCAAACGTGTTTTTGTTCCATTATTATATTTATGCATTTCCGATATTTTTTCTACGAGCTCTGAAAACATTGTACTGATGAGTTATCTGAGCAACGCTTGGAACGTTAATATATTTTCCAATATTTTACGTGTGCTCGTATTATTTTATGGAGCCATATGCCGGAAAAATTTTGCAAAATACTTTAGGTCTGAGTGAACTATTTAATTCGCTGTTTTTTTTTTTAATTTAATCTCGGTTGTATTCACACTTCAATGTCTCTGTTAGAGAAATAATTTAAGCATTTTTTTTTCACTTACTAGCCCCAAAGCCCGTCAAAAATTACGGGTTTAACGGAGTGTTATGGTCATCATGCATCGCGATATAAACTTGATCCAAAATCTTCACAGATTCTTAATACCTGTGATGAAGTTAAAACGAAGGATGCTAAAAAATAAATTTTAACAACTTACGCAATACCACGTAATATCGCGATCAATTTGGAACTTCTTTCATTCGAACCATGTAATGATTTCAGTAGAAAAAAAACTTGATAATTAATATTCAAATTTAAACGCAATACATACTTTTCTTTGTGTTCTGACAATTCATGTCTTAGCAATTGCTTAACTAAATAGGATTGTTATAAAATAAAATTCAATGTAATTCCTCGTAGCAAAATGTTTCAGTTTCCATCCGAGCTTCAGGTTGCATTTCAACCTAACCACGTAGTACGATAAACTTACCGCCAGGAGAACAATACTTCTATCTCACGCATATTAGTAAATGAACAGTATCGCGTTTTAGTGGTAATAATGCATCGCGGTATAAATTTGATCAAAAATCTTCAAGGGGTTTTACACATTTCTTTTTTGATATCCGAGATTCAGACCAATATTAAAACTTTTGAATGACTGACACAGTTGCTGAAATAATAGGCTCAGTAATGTTACACAGTGGAATCAAAGGAAATTAAAATAAATCTTATAAACTTAAAATATGCCACGTAACGTATGTTTCACGTGTAGTGTATGATGCACAGATCGGGATCAGTGTGCAACTATTACCGTTTAAACGAATTAATAATTTCAATAATACGACACGGTTTAAAATGTTTAAAAGAAAACTAAATTATTCATGCCCTCTGCCGTAACGTCAAATCCCAGTTGTAATTCTGACAGCAGCTAAGTAACAATCTAACCAAAAAATTCGCTACATTGATGCTCGAAACACAAAGCTTTCATCTTACATATCTATAGACAAAGAATTTAAGGAATAATTCTTCATATCAAACGAATATTACGTAAATATATGCATCAAATCATTGATATGTCGATTTTAACGAAATACATACTTTTGTATCAATGTTCTGTCAGTTAATTTATTCAGCAGATCTTTGGAAATGTTATTAAATAACATCCATTAACAAGAATAATGGCGTAAAGCGTGACGTCATTGTCAGAGATTGACGTCATGCCTTGACAGGTGACGTCATACGTGACAGCCTGCTTATTATATTAACAGATTTTTGCAGTGGCTTTCTAATTACCTTCTTATAATTCCTAGCTACTTGTTTCTTATGACGTTCTGTAAGAGTAACTAACAGACTTATTACTGTTTCTGATCTTAGAATCAAATCGGAAAACTGCTTCTTAATAAGTCATCGTAATAAATACATTTTTTTGGTATCAGTGCATTCTGCGCATCCAAAAGTATTATTAACTCTTTCCGCTTATCCAAGAAAATAACTTCACTGCTTGTAGTTGTCCTCAGAATTCTAGTATAAACACCTTCAAAGGTTCTTTTAAAGCATGATGTTTAAATCAGATATGCAAACAAACAAAAAACAAAAAAATGTGGAAGGCTGATCCCAGTTGAAAAATTATGGCGATCATATCAATGAAGTAACTACTAAAATGACTTGAGATAAGTGGAAAAATGTTGATATGCTTATAAGGGAGAATAAATAAAAAAAGCTTAAATAAGACGAAACATGGTAGTGGTAATAGTATTTTAGAACAGAAATGAATAAGGTAAGCAAGAAAGTCAGAAAAAATCTGTAATTCAGGTCTGACAAAAAAAAAAAAAAGTAGGTGTACATATAATCATCGAAACATATAGCAAAATCAGCCACATTTCTTTTTAGAAACAATACATGAACCAAAAGTTTTGTAACGAGACAGCTTTTTAGGACTACTCGCAATTTCTCGGATGATAATTTTAATTATTCATGGTATCGATTTTAACGGTTTGTGTTAAATATGCGATGGTTTGAGGACGAAAATTCAAGAGGATATCTGGAACCTGCATGATAAGAGCCCTTAAGTTAACCACAGCTCGGAGGATTACCTGCAGTCCACTCAGACAGCTGCCCAGTTCACAACAACGTGTGACTCCATTCTCAGTGCACAAATAAGCGTCCTGTATTCCTTGTGGACCCGTATGAAGTCTGTTATTTGACATTTATTGTCAACTTGGCTTGAAGCCACGACCACTCACCTGAGACGAGAAATATGCTATCGCGGGAAATAAAGACTCGAAGGAGAGTGATCTTGCCGGAAGTAAAGAGCCTCATACTAAAGCAAATAAATGTCACGAGAGTGAAAGTGCCCAGTGTAATCCAACGAACGATATTTTTTAACCTGTGATTGGCCCTGCTTTGGATTTTATGGTCGCATGTTTCTAAGAATCTACGGATTGGTGCATCGAGAGACCTGTAGGTATGACTTATTGGCGTCTTAGGGTACAAACGTCGATGAAGAGACGATATGTTCTCGCCATCAGGAGTACGGAGGTCTTAGTTACATTGCAATCACCGTACTCACCATTATTTAAAGCAGATAATATGTCACTACCCGCCTCTTTGTTTTAAAGAGTATCACTTGAACAAACACTGTGCTTGTTGTGGTACAAAGCTGCCTGAGGGTTGAAACAAATAAAGAGCAGTCATTGTGTCTACGCAGAATTCTATCATCGCTTCATACAGTAAACAATTGTGCCATCTGATAGACCCAAGGTGCACATCCTTAGATTCCTTCAAACATTCCGAGTAACGACATTGTGCGGAGAAATCTGCTTGATTAAATCATTTCAGATGAACTGGAACTGAGGGTAGCTAAATGCCACGAGAAAAAATGAATTGATGAGGAAAGACTTTGCCAAACATTCCTATCAACTGATAACTTATATACTAAAATCTAGGACTTCATTATGAACGAAGTCATTCGTTTTTTGTAAGATCAAATTATAATTTGAAATTTTTTTAAAAGTATTGTATTGTCATATTAACATTTTAAGTATGCCTTCTTGTTATGATGTTATGTTAGGATTTTACTTGAACGTTCTCATTTGATTGATTCTGAACATCATGTGTAAAACAATGTGTTACTCTGTGAAAAATCATTGATTATTCCTGTTTTAAAACAATGATAAATACACCTATGTCTGTCTGCCTTTTAGGTCAAAAGAATACATTGTTATGTTGTGAAATGTTTGAGGACAGAACGTCATTTCACACGCACTTCCTTCATAATCAAGTTACAAAATTATTTCAGTATTCAGATATTAAATATGTATATAAATATTTTATATGATTAATTACCCCACCAGGAGGGTCACATATTACAATACGAACATAAATAATGTTGTCAGATGGAATATTACGGATAAACGAAGAAGATTCAACATTTTAAAATATTCGGATCTAGGAACACTATTTAGTTCTGAAGAATGTAAACAGACAGAGAAGGAATTGGTGGAGGAAATTTGTGTGGAGAACAAATTCGACCCCAGTGATTTAGATGAAAGATTTTGATCTGGTAGGTTGCAGAATTTTAAGGACTTCATATGACAGGACTTAGATTGTAGCCAGTAAAAACATTTCAATTTTCTTCCAAGTTACTAAATTTTCTGGGAGGATTTAGACTGCACAGAAAGAAGAATGCATTGAAGACAGGAAAAATATCATCAGAAATTAAAAGCGTAAATATTTCGGAAATTTCACTATTAATCTGACATTAAAAGCTTCAAAATCATTAACCAGATTCGCGTATTTAAGAATGAAAGAAACAAATATTACATATTGGTGTTTTCTGGAGTGCAACAGTAGACATTCTGGAGTGACAACTAATATCATTGTTAAAGAAGAAATGAAGGTAAATGTAAGTTTCTTTGTGAATTTGGCCTCTTCTAAGATAAATGTTTCTTCGGGCGTTCCTCTAGGAAGTGTAATAGGACCACTTCTTTTCTTAATAATTATAAACGATCTAGGTGACAACGTCAAATGCTGGTTGCGATTGTTTGCCGACGATGCAGTTATCTATAGGGAAATAAGGTGCTCCGACGATTGCTTAGAAATTCAGCGCGATTTGGACGTTATTTTCGATCGGTGCCGTAAATGGCAGCTTACACTTAATTGCAAAAAGTGTAAGGAAATGCGGGTAAGTAACAAAACAAATCAGTTTGTTCACGAGTTCAAAATAAACAATTCAGCTGTTGACACGGTTGATTTCCTGAAGTATCTGGGGGTGATAGTACAAAGCAAAAAGAAATGGGACATGCACATAACTTCCGTCGTAGGCAAGGCTAATTCTAAATTACGATTCACAGGTCGTATATTGAGGAATTGTAATGCTCATACAAAAGCGATAGCGTATAAAACACTAGTGCGTCCGCATCTGGATTACTGTTGTGGAATTTGGGATCCATATCGCAAGGTTCTAATTGACTCAGTGGAGAGGGTGCAGAGGAGAGCCGCTCGATTCGTGACTGGTGGCTACAGTCTTTATGAAATCATCACAGAATTGATACATAGATTGGGCTGGGATAGTTTGGAAGAAAGACGACGTTCGAATTTATTGGAGAATATGCAAAAAAATTTAAATGCCGACTGCAATGAAATACTTCTTCCGCCAACCTATTTAGGTCATATGACCGGAGGGTTAAGATTCGAGAAATAAGATGCCGTACTGATGCTTTTATGTATTCCTTTTTTCCTCGCGCTATTCGGGATTGGAATGTGCGGGTTTAGGATTGGTGCTTAGCACCCTCTGCCACCCACAATGTTTGTGATTTTCAGAGTATGGTTGTAGATGTATAATGTTTTTAAAGCTTGGAAAACACGTTGAAAAATCATTCTGATCATGATTGCGATAATTTATAACCATAAAGCAATCAGGTGCCTCTTACGAGACATAAAACAAAGGTTTGCATTAATTATCAAAACATTTTGAACGTAAACAGAACTACCACAGGTTTGTCTAATGGGGCCATTGATATTCGTTATTCCTGCTCATTATTCCGTTATTGGTTTATAATCGGACGTTAAATTGTTTGTTAATGGCACAGTGCTGTATGATTGAATTAAAATGGGATATGTTTATCAATAACTAGAAAATCATCGGAACAGAATATCTAGTTGGCTAGATAAAGGTGAAATGAAGATATATTTTAAAAAGTCCAATTTCTTGTTGATCTTATTAAGTGTTAATATCTCAGAATATCATATAATAACAGATATAGTTGGGAAAAACAATTTGGGGAAGTAATTGACAAGGAGCAATTTACAAGTCCTAAATTTATTTAAAAGCTTAATGATGAAAGTATTGAGTAAGTGTTGGAACTGAGATACAAAACAATTGTCAGTGCCTGCTTAAGTATGGTGATGATTAACCATAGCTTTTTTAATAAGTCACTGAAATACTTGCGATAGGTGAAGGGACTGCTGTATATATAAGACTTTAGTTGGCTATGAGGCCTGGGTGGATTTTAATAGAACCATTTGGAGGAGAAACGTCAAGGCGTCTCAGTGGTGGATCAACGAATTTTTCCGAGCCGAAGCAAAAACTTCAGATTGCCGCCCCTTCAAACATTAGTTTGCCACCCGGAGTAGAATGGAGCTATTATTCGAATTCGCCGCCCTCCTGATGGTTGCCAATCGGGGCAGTAGATCTACAAAAAAGTCCCCGCCACAAAAATTTGCCATTTATCGCCCCTTCAAACATGATTTTGATGTCCCTCGGAAGTTGCCGACCGAAGCAAGTGCCCCACTCCGACCCATTCCCCCCTAGATCCGGCACTGAGACATTATGACCATAGGTGCGTAGAGAAATTGCTACAAGGGCATATGATGTTTTGAAATCCTCTTATTATTAATGCGAAAGTATGGATGGATGGATGTTTGTATTATGTTGCTTAGTGACGCCTTTACAGCTCAAGGGATTTAAACCAAATTTGTTACGGACTTAGTATATCGTCTGGATGGTAGCATAAGATAGTTATCATCTCGCCAAAATAAATAGTTCCTTTGAGAATTGTTACTGACATTCGTATCTGCCAACACCATAGAGTCTCCTGGTTGCTCCATAGCCAGTACCATTACTTTTACTCAGATCAAAGCAAGAACGTTAGGACACATTCAATAGTGTGATAATATGTTAACATGGATGCATTTCTTAAACTGTTAGTTCCGTAAAAGAAAATCCGTTATGAACCATGATTTTTTTAGAATCGTATCTACTTGGTCAAGGAGGCGTCTTCAGATATGTAAATGGAAATAGTTTGACAGTAACTTATCTCATTGCAATTCCATTTGCAGTATATGGGTCGTAATTTATAATAAACAAAGTTGAAGGAAAAGAGATGTGCTGACTAAATACCAATAGAAAAGTTATTACATTGGTGGTAGAAAAATGGTCACACCGATTAAATCGTTGTATTACAACTTAGGACGCTGCAGGCCCGATTCCAAAGTGGTGTATGTTTTATCTGTTTGTGTGATTTTTGATGCTTTTCACTTTTTACTATTATTTTTTCTTACTAAAATACATCTAAATTCGTATTTATTTTCTTAGAAGTTTGGGGAATTTTGTTTCTTAACGGCATATGTACTTACTTTAGGTATATTCCTAACGAAAACAACATGACACCTCAGGTATCTCCCTGCAATTCCATTCATAGTAGATGGGTTATAATTTATGACGTTTACAAGTTTGAAATTTATTTTTTCGAAGGAATAACTAAATTCAGATTCTTTTCATGAGCACCGGGCGACTTTGATGAAACTTATAACATTTTTTTTTTTTTAAATTATGTAAGTAAAATTATTGAAGGGGCAAATCAACCGTGAGATCTTGATAAAACATGCTACACGTGTTTCTAACCAAGTGTATAAACTGGATCAAAGACATTCAATTCATTTGACAGAATGAGAAACTTTATCTTTGATAATATTATCAAAGATCAAAATGAAGAAACAATAAATTCGTACTTTCATATTTAAATTTATGTTTTAAGCAGAATAATTAATCAAATCGACATATCATCAACTAGTGTTGCCCAAATGCAAGAACAAGACGAGACTTGGCCAGTCTTGGTCTTGGTCTTGCATCAATACATCTGGTCTTGGTCTTGGTCTTGGTCTTGCAAAAATGCAAAACCAAGACCAAGACTGCAAGACCAAGACCGATTTTGGGCAACACTAGTGTTGCCCAAATGCAAGAACAAGACGAGACTTGGCCAGTCTTGGTCTTGGTCTTGCATCAATACACCTGGTCTTGGTCTTGGTCTTGCAAAAATGCAAGACCAAGACCAAGACTGCAAGACCAAGACCGATTTTGGGCAACACTATCATCAACATAAAAACAATGTACAAAGAGCAAATCATTTTATTATTAGAGGCTAAACATTATTGTAATTGTGTTTTTACTATAAAACGTAAAAAAAAATTTATTATGATATTGGAATGTTTATTACTATAACTATAACACGGTTGAACTAAATTACCGGTATCTGTTTGTTAGTGATAATAATAACAGAGGTAGGTTATGTCACGACTAATCCAGAATACGTGGTAAATTGCAAAGACCGCATGAGGATTTTTAAGATATAATTTCGAGTATTTCTGTTAAGCATTACGATTGATAAGTTTTATTGGAACAAATGTATTGCTGAAGAACATCTATGTAGATGGGAAATCATATTTATACGTTGTTGATCTTTATAGTATTATTTATTTTGTGTAATCACTGAGCTTACTGTTTTCGTGTTCCACGGGTAGATTGAAGGGAATGACTCCGATTATTGATATAACCACATTTGGATTATTGTTGTGCCATTTGGGACCCGTTTCGTAAGGGATTGATCGAAAGTATAGAGAAAGTACAGAGAAGAGCCGCTCGATTCGTGACCGCTTGCTACAGTCCTTATGAAAGCGTCACAGAACTGTTTAGTAGATTAGGTTGGGAGTCTCTGGTAGATAGAC
Organism: Vandiemenella viatica; assembly: GCA_031002005.1. Taxonomy (NCBI): domain Eukaryota; kingdom Metazoa; phylum Arthropoda; class Insecta; order Orthoptera; family Morabidae; genus Vandiemenella; species Vandiemenella viatica. Next base: position 16,066 of record JARYHS010000177.1, on the reverse strand, counting down.
GACACACGTTTCGTTTAAACTTATTGGAAAACATGCGTACTCCAACTTTCACTCATGAGTGTAGTGAAATACTTCTTCCACCAACCTATTTGAGTCGGAAGGACAGGAAAGATAAAATTAGAGAAATAAGTTGCCGGACTGATTCTTATATGAATTCTTTTTTCCCTCGTACCATTAGGGATTGGAATGCACAGCAAAGAGATTAGCTTTGGTGCTGAGCACCCTCTGCCACCCACAATTTTGTGAATTGCAGAGTATATATGTAGATGTAGATGAACCCTTTTTCGCTATCATTATTCCGTTTTCCTTAACGTTTCTTTACTTCTTCATTTTGTGTCTACAATTACTAATAATAGAAATTTATTCACTTTAATATTAGCGTGAAATTGGAATTTTTCTCTCATTTGTCTTTTATTTTCAGCTGTAAAAGTTTTATTTGGTTTGAACTTCAAAACGTTGCTTACTGACATTTCTTCAGCTCTGCCCATATCACCTTTACAATCGCAGTCATAATAAAATTAAACGGCTTTACTCTATTATAGGAGGCTTTATTCTGAAGTGGACTGCAAGAGCCCTCTTGACTAGCTTAATAACGTTGAGTATTTTCATCTATAAAGAAATGGAAAATTGACGTGCACGCTTAGGTCTATAAGGCTTCCTTTCTTTTCTGATAACAAGGCCGAACACGGTGGCCGAGCGGTAACGCTCCATTCTGGCAATCTGGATACGTGGGTTCAATTTCCCGAGCGTCCATAGAGAACATCAGGATAGTTACTTCAAAAGGACATGGGCGAATTCCTTCCGTTCACATGGCTTTCCGCATTTTCGGTGATATCATTAGAAGGTGGAAAGAACTGAGGGCAAGGAACGAGTGTTAATTCGGTAATGGCGTTCACCTGGAATGATTTCGTTGAACCATGGAAAACCGAAATATGGATGGCTTGAGACGGATTCGAACCGACGTCCTCTCAACGTGAAGCCAGAGCTTTATCGCTCACCCACCACGCTGGGTGTAAATTACTGGTTATTGAATACATATACCTGAATGGAGGTAATAGGTTACTGCATTCTTACCTACGGATGTGGTACCCGGCGCCTCAGTCAGCCGAAAACATAAGAAGAGAGCATACGATATCATATCAGTTTCATGTCAAAGATAGCTTGAAAAAAACAGTCACCTTGAAATGGCAGTGGAGGCCATTTTGATAGATGAGAATGATTGACAAAAATGTTGATGGAGTCCACAAAATCATTAGAGATCAGACAGAAGAATGCCACTACACGTATTTGACAAAACATACTCATAGTCGATGTAACAACTGGCAGGGAATGTCCCAGGAGAAATAATGTTTATGTTGTTTCTGTACTCATGATTTCTAGGGCTACATAGCTCCATGACTCAATTGGTTACTGAAAATAATGAAATGGCAATCTGACGTCATCTTGTTGGCTCCATTCAACAGCTGTCTCTAATTTGAATACTGTAGAAAAGAAAACATTTTATTTTTCTTAGTATTCATTAAATTACGATAGCCAAAATTATATAACTTTACATGCATTCACAGATAAATGAACTTGTGCGTGTTTGTTGGTCACCTCACTCCTCGGAGACCCGACATATCATCCATTTCTTTATCAGATTGGAAGATTGATAATTTTTCTGAAAACACGTTCAGAATTAAAATATCTCAAACCTGTATTTAACAGGTTTTCTGTAGCTTGGCATTTATTTCTCCAATGAATAGGATTTCCTCCATAAACGAACAAGTGGAGGAAACAGGATGTATGTGTGTTATGGTTAAGGGGTAACACTCTGGCCTCGCATTGCAGAGGTGGCAGGTTTAAATCCCTGTCCGGCCATCAAGATTTTGGTTTTCCATAGATTCCAGAAATCACAACAGTCGAATGCAGGGATCGTTCCTTCAAAATGCCATTGCCAAATTCTTTCACATTCCTTGACCCAGTCCTTGCCCGCCTCTAATGATCTAGAAGTCGTGGAGTTGTAAAACCATTAGGGAAAAAAGTCTGTATGTTAGTGGTTTTCTTGAGCAATGAATATAGCAACATCCTTCTTCGGGGTATCACGTGTTTGTTGCACTTCTTGCCTGCAGTTGGTGGAATACCCCACTGTGGCTGCGTGTCGGGGTCGGGGGCTGAATTTCCTAGGCACGCCGCACTAGTCTGTCGGCGTGTCAGCCGTTTTCTACTAGAGCAATGTTTTATTCATCAGGTCGCGCGTCGACGCCGTAATCCCACCCCTCTCGGTAAGACGCGGCCGCCATTTGCAACAGCCTTCAGGCGACGCTGCAGGGCACGTCTCGTCTCGGCCCAAATCAGCCTGCGACGTGCGGCGGGCAGCCTGCCTGCCTGCAGGCACCACCCGCAGGCAGCTGTCTCCGCCAATAATACTCTTACACACAAACCGAAAAGAGACTCACTCGCGGCGTTACAAAATACACACATCTCTGGCAGAAACAAACTCTGCAGGACTGGTATTCCGCTTAAACTTGAGCTTCAAAAATATTACACTAGGACAGGTGTTCGTTGGTGTTTTGTGTATGTATGACCAGTTTTCTTTTTAAAACGTGATTTTTATTTAATTTAATGTTTAATTTTTTAAATTTAATTTAATTGCAATGGAGCACAGGCTCCGGTGGCAATTTCCCTACACACCCATGTTCCCCCTATCCTGCACCCACCTACATTTCCCCTCTACAAATTTTATCTTTAAATTCCTTCAAAGTTTTCGGTAAATTATTCATCATTTCTCTTGGTAACTCATTCCAATCCCTGACACCCTTACCTAAAAAAGAGAATCTTCCCACACCCTTGTGCCTGAAATCGAGTGCCAGCTTGTGGTCATGGTCATCTTTTCCCTTCCATGCACTACTTTTCATACCTATTGCAATATCCTTCCATGCCTCATCACCAGTATATGCCCTGTACACTCCCATGACCCTCCTCATCCTCCTCCTGACTTGCAATGAATCCCATTCCAGTTACTTTATCATATCCGTCACTGATTGCATTCTGCGATAATTTCCAGAAACAAATCTAGCAGCCCTTCTTTGCACCCTCTCCAACTCCTGTATTTGATACGTAAAATGAGGGTCCCATACTACACTACCATATTCGAGCAATGGTCTGACCAAAGTTTTGTAACCCAGTTCCTTGACTTCTCTCGTACATCCCCTCATCACTCTCTCCAACAAGTGCAGAACTTTGAAACCTTTTCCTACCACCTGTCCTATGTGTCCTGCCCAGTTAAGTTTGTTATCAAAAGTAATTCCAAGATATTTACATTTCAAGTCTTCAGCAAGCAATTCCTTCCCTACCTTATATTCATAATTAATCTTTTGTTTTCTGTTTGTGTATCTAATAAGCTGACTCTTCTTTGCATTTATCTTCATTCCATGTTTACCAACCCAATTAGATATCCTGTCCAGATCACCCTGCAACTGTTTACAATCCTCTATCGTTTTGATTCTTTTATACAGCATTATGTCGTCTGAAAACAATCTAATTTCAGATAGTAAACAATCAACACAATTATTCATTAGAATAATGAATAGCAATGGTCTCAATACGCTACCCTGTGGCACACCCATTTTTACTTCCACTTCTTTTGATACTACATTTCCTACCCTAACTATCATATCATGCTGTCCTAAATCTAGACATAATCTTTGTTATTTTGTTATATCTCAGTAGAATACCATATGGTTTACTACACCATCGATGAGTGCATTGAAGTCGGATTTTGTAAATGGCTGCATCGTCAAACCCGGTGACAAATTCTACGATGCAGTATGAAAGATATGTTCCATCGGTAAGTGAGACATTCTAAAAAATTTTAAATTTTTCTGGAGTATGCACTACATTACAAAATAATAATAATAATAAAAAATAACTAAAAAACTGAAGCAGCCAGAAAGGTAGGAACTGACGAAATAAAACTTCAGGGGTTGAGGGGGTATATGACGTTATTTCAGTGATTAAAAATTCGAGTCAAATTTACAAAGAACTTAGCAACATGAGTTCGCTTGTTGGTATGACATTGTGTCCCCTTACCCCTTCTGGACTGGATGCATGTACTTATTTGGTTGGTAAGGATGTCATCAAGCCTTTGTATCTTCTACTGACACACAACTGCTATAACTTGCCCTTGATATTGTACACACTGTCACTGGGACGGAGTTTACTTCCGTGTTGGTCCCACACATTTTCTATTGAGGACTGGTCTGGGGATCTTTCTGGGAGTAGCTCAACATCACTCAGACACCTCATAGACGTACGTGCCGTGTGTGGAAGAGCAATTTAGTGTTGAAAACTGGCAATACGATTCTGCCTCACGAGAGGAAACACAGGAGGACCCATGATGTCTGTGACGTATCGTGGAGCCATCAGTGTACTCTCAGTCACTACCAGCCGTGGCCTTAAATCACACCTAATGGTTCCTCACACTTTGACGCCAGGAGTAGCACCATTGTGCCTCTCTAAAACATTCAAAGAACGTAACCTCGGTTGCCGCCATACTCGCCGAAAATGGTCTTCCGAGGTAGTGCACAACAGTGATTAATCGCTGAACACAATGCGACGCCATTTATCAGCTGTCTACATCTACATCTATACTCTGCAAATCACAAATACTGTGGGTGGCAGAGGGTGCTAAGCACCAAACCTAATTCTGCGCATTCCAATCCCGAACAGAAAGAGGAAAGAAGGAATACATAAATGAATCAGTACGGCATCTTATTTCTCTAATCTTATCCCTCCTGTCATTGCGACCTAAATAGGTTGGCGGAAGAAGTATTTCGTTGCACTCGTAACTTAAAGATTTTCGCATATTCTCCAGCAAATTCAAACGAAAACGACGTCGTCTGTCCGCCAAACAATCCCAGCCCAACCCACGAATTAGCTCTGTGACACTTACGTAAGGACTGTAACTAGCAGTCACGAATCGAGCGGCTCTTCTCTGTACTTTCTCTAATGTGTCAATCAATCCCTTGCGATACGGATCCCAAATTCCACAACAGTATTCCGAATGCGGACGCACTAGTTTTTTGTACGCTATTTCCTTTGTATGAGCATTACAACTTCTCAAAATACGTCTTATGAATCGTAGTTTGGAATTAGCTTTTCCTACAACGGAAGTTATGTGCAAGTCCCATTTCATGTTGCTTTGTACTGTTACGCCTAGATACTTCAGGGAATCTACAGTGTCAACAACTGAATTGTTAACTTTTTACTCCAGAGCAAGCGGGGTCTTTTTATTACTTATGTGCATTGCCTTGCACTTTTTACAGTTAAGTGTAAGCTGCCATTCACGGCACCATTCCGAAATAACATCCAGATCGCGCTGAATTTCTAAGCAATCGTCGGAGCGCCTCACTTCCCTATAAATAAGTGCATCATCAGCAAAAAATCGCATCCTGCAATTAACGTTGTCACCGAGATCGTTTATAAAAATTAAGAAAAGAAGTGGTCCTATTACACTTCCTTGAGGAACGCCCGAAGTAACATCTAGTTTAGAAGAGGCTTCCCCGTCTACAACGACATACTGTGACCGACCAGTTAGAAAATCGCGTATCCATTCGCAAATCTGATCAGATATACCGTACGCTCGGATCTTCGCTAAGAGTCGGTTGTGTGGTACAGAGTCAAAAGCTTTCTGAAAATCCAAAAGCTTTCTGAAAATCCAAGAAAATAGCATCAACTTGTGATCCCGCATCAATAACTTTCATTACATCATGCGAAAATAGAGCCAGTTGCGTTTCACATGATCGGTTCTTCCGAAATCCGTGTTGGTATGCTGTAAGTAGCTCGTTTTCATCTAGAAACTTCATAACGTTAGAGCATATGACATGCTCCAGAATTCTACTGCAAACAGATGTTAGCGATATCGGACAATAATTCCTAGGATCTCTCCGATCTCCTTTCTTGAAAACGGGAATCACCTGCGCAATTTTCCAGTCAGAAGGTACTTTTCTTTCCTCTAAAGATTTGCGAAATATATCTGACAGAAATGGTTCTATTTATTCCGCGTATTCCGAAAATACTCTTACTGGTACACCATCGTTACCCGGCGCTTTCCCCCACTTCAGGAGCTTTAATTGCTTTATGATACCTACACTATCAATTTGTACTGGATCCATTTCAAATTCAACACGCCGTGGAAAAACGGGAATGTTTTCCATGTTTTCGTCAGTGAAGGAATTTTTAAATTCGGCGTTAAATACGGTAGCCTTGTCACTTCCCGACCGTCTTTTAGTAGAACTGGCATATTGTTGTCACAACCACCTATTTTTTTTACATACGACCAAAATTTCTTTGGATTTTCAATGAGGCTCTTGGAAAGTGAGTTGCATCGAAAGTCATTGAAGGCTTCGCGCATCGCATTCTTGACCTGTCCTCCTGTCTCAGCTAGTTTTTCTAAATCACTCCTATACATCATCCTTGTTGAGCGTGCATGAATCTTCCTTTGCTTTTTAAGTAACCTTTTGACTTCACGCGTATACCACGGGGGATCGTTCCCGTCCCTGATTGTCCTTTTCGGTATATGAGTCCAAACCTTCCCTGACTATATTTATGAATCGAAGCCACATCTCTTCAACCGAGCCTCTTCCTTCTACAAAGGTAATGTATTTATCCCTCAAAAACGTTCTTAAACTCTCCTTTGGGGCCTTTTCGAACCTGTAAACGACCCTTTCTTTTTTCTTTTTGCGCTCGACTGTTAATTTTACTGTAGCAATTACAGCTTTATGATAACTTATTCCCGTGGTGGTAGAAATGTCCGTAAATATTTCAGGCCTATTTGTAACGAGAATATCTAAAATGTTTTCGTTTTCGTTGTCGCACCGCGTTGGTTCAGTGACGAGCTGCTCAAGATGCTCCATGCTTCCCCGATCACTGCACAACTCCATTTGATGCCATTTGTGTTTTGATGTTAAGGGTAGCCTATGTATGTGACGGTAATTCCCTATTCCTACTTCTGCTAGTCTCCGACCATTGGAACACAGTATCGTGCAGGGATTCCATTACTTATTCGCCGATGGCGGTTGCAGATGCGACTGGGTTTACGATGTGTTGCTGCAGAGTAGGATATTCTTCTCTTGTGGTTGTCAGATCTGGTCAACAGGAACCTTGAAGACGAGTATGCCTGACCTCTCGTCCTCATGCAGCCCAACATCGGGCCATTGTCACATTCGACTGACCCACTAACCTCAATAGTGCACGATTCGATCAGCCAACCATTATACACAATGTGGCCTCTTTAAAACTCTGTTAGCTGATGCAGCTCCGAAATATTCACAGCAATCACTCAACATTTGACGCTGTTACCGATCCTTATATACCCTACGACGCCCGGCAACAACACTAAACCATAACATAACTGATGCAGTCTTCTAGTATCCTTATGTTTTCTTAAGCTACCCAGCTTCCTAATAATATTTTTCTGAATCTATATCTAATATCCTTTGAGTAAAAATTCCAACGGTCATTGGTGGTCTAACCTAACCAGCTAATTACAATCATCACCTTTCTTTACTCACAAATTAACCATGTTTCTGCTTCTGTTGCTTAGCTATAGAACTTATACGTTTCATCGTTGTGTTCACTCTCTGGCCATAATATTTTTCATTAACAGATTTTCACTTTTCACCTATAATGCTATTGATTCCCTACTTAGTAGTTTCACATGTCGCCTATTTTTCTGTTTTGTTCCTCGTATGCCAGATACTTCCATCCGCTTCACCCACCTCACTCCTCAATTGAAGGTTTCATGTATTTATTTGATTTTCGTTTTGGAATACATTCATAATTATCACACAGAAATTAACTGAGATAATACCTTCATAACCCATGATTATTCAAAGAGGCATCTGTAGGAATAGACCGTATTTTTCATTTTACCCGTTTCATCCATACTTTCTTTCCCATGACTTGTCATAATATGACAGCCATGAATAGAATTACTATCTACATTTACGGGATGAATGGAAGGAAAGGATGCCTAGATCTACTGTTATAAACGTCTCGCTCTAAAGAACAACTTTGGTAATTGTAGTCTCCTAAGTTTTATTTCAATTTTGGTGTAATCCGTGACTTTCCATTCATTTTGTTCAACGGGTTGTTCATATAAAATACATAACTTTCAGTATGCGTTTCGTACTGCTTAGATAGCGCCGTCTTCCCAGTAAAGAGGGCTTTGTTTTAGGGATACGTGAAAGAGTTTTCACTATTCTTCCAGCGTCTCCTGACAACATTAGTGGTTTTCCTAACTCGTCTCATATCTTTTCTCTTGTCTGTAATCCGCTTTGAAAATTCGTGGCTTTGTGTTTCATTACTTAATCGTCTACACTTTCATCCTAGGAATTTAACTCCGTAGTTAACGTTCCGTTTAGTTTATTTTTCTTAAATCCTAAGCTTCTGCTTCGTAAATATTTAATATCTTCTCAAACGTGCCATATATTAAAAGTTACCTCATCATTCTATTCTATAAGATTCCTTAACATTTAGATTAGATTGCCTGATTTCCTATCATTACTACTAGATCATTTGCATAGCACAGATTGTTCAGAGAACGTTTTATATTTTAGCTTCCGTACTTTCCTTTTTAATTTTCATAACTTTACCTCAAATAATTTAGACGCCAGACAGCAATCACATCTTAGGCCTTTCCATATTTGAATGTTTTTTTGGTTTTGTCACAATCGTAATTCAGTTATTGTTATCCTTATAGTATACTTACTAATTACACAAACTAAGGTCATTATCTTTTTCCATGTGTGCTCTGTTGTGTCACTGTCAGAATGTGTCTCCAGTGCAATTAATGCTACAAGTGCTTACCCTATTTCGGTTAAATACTTTTTCTCAATTGCTACCCGGACTCTTGCTGCTTTTGCTGTATGTCGCCCCTTTCTTCATGCGCCTTTAGGCCTCGTCGACGCCGTTGTGATTACAGGCAAGAACCATCGCGGCATTCGCCTCGAGTGATCTGTGGAATCCATGGAAAACCGAAGTCTCAATAGGTATATAGAGATTCAAACCTGCATCCTTCCGAATGTGAGGTCAGAGCTTTATCGCTCTCCCACCACGATTAGTTTGGTTGTTGTCCTTGGAGTCCTAATTAATAAGGCCTTTGAGACAATACTATTATTATGTAGCAACTTCTCATTTGTTAATACTCCTTACAACAAAACCAGCGGTCATAACACCTAATGAAGAGTCATATCGATAATTTTACTGCATTTTCCTGATAAGTAAGCTTACACTATATTCACTCAAATTTAATAAATCATTAAGAGTGATATCATTCTCTTTGACAAAATGTTAACTCCAACGGCAATTTTCTGCGATTCAAAAAATTTCCTAATTTAGGAGCTTCTATCGAATTTCTCCAGTTGCAATCTAAAATGTAATGTGCAGGAACTTCCTTCGAAACATGGAAACCATTAAATGTAAATTATTTACGTAGTTTTTAACCACTAATGTATGAAGAGCTTGGTCAAAAGCTTTATGAAGCACCTAGTTAATTACCTTGTATCGAGATGTGTGTAACTAGCCACAATGTTTACTCCAAACACAGCACAAGCGTAAATTTGAACTGTGGTAGCAGTGCAATAAGAAACTGATATACGTATAGCAAACTGTGGTCAAATTCAGTACCATCTAAAATGTTGTGGGTTGTTTGTACAGTCTTGCTTTATAAACACCTCTCTATGAGAGTGTTAAAGGAAAATTAATTTCAAGCATCAAGCAATTTATTCTCTACGCGGCACGCTGAACAAAATAAACCTCGCTCAAAACAGAACAACTGAAATATAGAAAGCACGTGTCAAAGTATCTGGTGTTATTCCACTTACATATAAGCGGCAAAAAATAAAAGTGGTCTACTTCACGTTTAACTTATAGTTTATTTTGAAACATGCACAGCTGTGGAAGTTGTTAAGAAACTCAGTTATTTAAGTAGTGAGCAAGACCCGACGACGCGGAATAAGTACCAAAAGGCAGGTTAACAATATTTAACAAAAATGTTTCATATATTAATTTCGTTGAATTAGAAACAATTGTTTGGATTTTATTCTCAAATTTCCTTACCGGGCACGAAATACAAAACACAAGAGGTAAGAATTGAGCAAAAAGAGTTAAGAATCCAGAAACTTTGGTAAATTGTCCGTAAAAACGCAATACATAAGCGATCCGATGATACTTCAGTTGTGCTAGGTATTCAACCCGAAGGCCGGCTGGACTCATCCGAAGGAGGTACACTTATCCTGGTATTAGAGGTAGTGTGGCCAGTTTCTTTCCTCCTAGTTCCAAGATAGCACCCGTTAAGTCAAGATGTGCGCAAGTGCTCGCCGCGCTGTCGCGCCATTGGGCGGAGTACCCCAGCGCACTCGTCTTTGCCGGCGGCGGCTGCGGCTGTGTTGACGACCCGGCGGACGGAAACAAACTTGTATACGTACAAAGATCGGATGGATCCGAAAGCAAATATGACGATCTGGTAACCGAACATGGATGAACCCAACTTGGACTGGTATAGTGAATCAACATCAGATGAGGAAGTAGACACGGTCATGGAGCAGGACCATATAGCTGTTTCAAGGATAAGGAACTGCAACCACAAGCTGTAAGGAAGAGCAGTCTAAGAAACAGGTTGCATACCCCTCCCTTAGGACCACGAAGAGCGCTTACCTGAAGACCGCTCGTCAAAGGACTGTCGTCGATGTGGATGGCTTCATCAAGCCGCGACGCACCGCACCTGCTGCGAGCCTCACCACTTCTGAGGCTCCCGCTCCTGCCAACAGCAACCAGTTGCATCACTACAGGCTCATGAAGAACCACAAGTCACTGGTAGCAAAGTGTGCAAACCTCATCCACTAATGCCGAACATCAAGGACAACTACATGTGGTTGTACCACGAAGTAAAGATTCTATGTGGTGACAGATTCACCATTAAGACGGCAGGCGGGGACCTCTACAAGGTTTATCTTAAGTTCCTAAGGAGTCTATTGTAGTCACTCGGTTCGCAGCTCTGAACCAGACAGCACAAAACACCTTCCCGTCGTCTGACAAAAATACATGAAAGTGGTCGTCAGGGGGATGCCCTTCAGCATACAACCAAAAGGACTTTAAGGTAGAACTGGCAGAGCAAGGTTTTGCAGCAAGGACAGTAGCACGCCTTCGCTCTCCTAAGACTAACCAAGAAGCCCCACGCTTCTTAGTGGTGCATTTTCAAGATGACGACACTCTGCGCGCTCAGGGTAACTACTGAGAAACTTCGAAGCAAACGGGGGCTATCCCAATACTTCATCTGCCAAGGAGTAGTTCACGTGGCTCGGCACTGCTCCATGCCAGCCAAATGTGTTAAATGCGCTGGTGAACACGCCTCCAAAGAATGTACCATTAGGAAGGATAAGTGTATCAACTGCGATTGAGAGCATGTGGCTAACTACAGAAAGTGTGCAAACTCCAGTAGATTTGATGAACGGCAGAAGACCAATAACAGCTCCTGTTTGGCTGCCATCAAAAAATAACAGCTACAGAAGAAGAAGCAACAAGAGAAGGCTCAAAAGGCAAGTCTCCCCTACAATGTGCCAACAACCGACTCCAATTATGCTGAGAACACCTCCAACACCTCAGCTGACGGCACTCTGAATGGGCCCGACAACCCAAATACGAGACAAAACTCTCCACCTGCGTCTCCTGCCAACTCAAATAAGCAGCCAAACACACGTGGGAAGCAATCAAACAATTCTGATACGAGGAGCAAATAAGGAAACCGTCCTCACGACATGAGCAGCCATCTAAACAGTAACGACGCTTTCCTTCCCGTGGTACAGTCTCTGCTACAGGCTGTTATTACCATGATGCACGATATCCCGCGGCAGATAACTGCTGCTCTGCAGCTAGCCCTTGAGGCAGTACAGCAAGGCCCGACCAAACCGCATCATGGCAAGAATCACTATCTGCACTTGAAATGCCAGTGGCCTGTAGCACCAATTGGGAGAAGTCAGAGAGTTTCTTCGCGACGAGAGAATTGATGTTTGGCTCGTCACAGAAACTCACCTTAAGCCGGGGATCAAAGCTGTAACCCCCTACTACTCATGTTACCGTTTCGATCGACAAACTGCGGGAGTAGGTACTGCAGTTTATCTAGGAAACACCATTAGGCAATATCCGGTAAAACTACCGACCACCGGCGCCGTCGAAGACTCAGGGGTTGTCATTGAGACCACCCGTGGGAAAAATACACTCATTTCTGCTTACAGATCACCGAGAGGTCCCATGTAGGAGGGGTACTTTGCTGCACTCCTCAGCAGGCAGGGCAACTTCTTTATTACCGGTAACATGAATACAAAAAAACGTGGCATGGAACTAGCATCTGTCGGATGCAAACGGCCGAAGACTCAAGCGCGTAGAAGGGAACCATGACGCCTTAATTTGGGGGCCAACAGAACCCACCATCTTTGGGAGAGGCCTACCCGATGTGTTGGATGTGGCCATAACCAAAGGTCTACGTCACAATATAGCATTCTGTCAACTGTGCTGTCCTCTGATCACGTTCCTGTTCTATTTTACGTGGCTGCTGACGTGTCACCGCGTAAGGAAAAGAACTTTAGGAATCTTCATGATTGACATCTTCAAGGACCACCTCTCTCAGCGCCTCGAGTCTGCACCGCCCCTGTCGGTCGTTGGCCCCTCGGCAGCTACGGCCATCCTGGCGGAATGGATAAATGATGCAGTGGATACGGCTACCAGACGGCGCCACATTCTCCAACCTCGCTCGAAACCACTGCCTCCCCACATAAAAGAGGCAATCATTCTGAAGAACCGACTCACCAGGGAGTAGCACATCACGAGAGATACAGCAACGAAAAGGGCTATTAATCTCAAGGAGAGGGAAATAAAGGCGGAATTTGAAAATAACAGAATTGCTGACTGGACCAACTTCGTTTCTACCCTGGACATGCAAGATGGGTCGGCATGGCGTACCACAAAGGCCCTTCTCCGGAAATATCAAAAGATCTCATCATGGGTGGTCGGATACAACTATGTTTGTGGCCCAGAAGAGAAGGCGGAGGCCCAAGCAGAGACTTTCAGGGCAACCTTCCAGCCTGTTGACGTCGCGAGAGATGAACAGCATATCCAACAGGTAGAAGAACACCTCCGGCACTTTCTGGATGCTGCTCCCCAGAGGATGACTGCATTCCCGAAACCACCCCACAAGAGGTCGCTGAAATTCTTTCAAACCGCAATGTAAAGAAAGCTGCAGGCCAACCAGCATTGGACGAGAAATATTACGCCAAATGCCTCATCTGGCAGTCCAATACATCACGGACACCTTCAAGGAGGTATTGTGTTCGGGTGAATTCCTGCAGACATGGAAACACACTGAGATTATTCTAATTCCCAAATCGGGAAAGGACAAGAGGTCGCGAAAGTCCTACCGGCCGATTATTCTGCTACCAACATTATCTAAGGTGTTTGAGCGAATCTCAAAAGCCTTCGCACAATAATTGATAGAGAAGGACTGCTTCTAGACGAGCCGTTTGGTTTCGGGACACACCACTCACCCCACGGCAGCTGCTCCGCCTGGCAGAAGGTGCCTTTTCAGCGACTGAACGGCGAAACTATTTCGGCGCCGTCCTCCTCAGCTGCGCCTTCGACTCGGTCTGGCATCAAGGGCTTTTACACAAGTTTCTTGTGCAGGGACTCCCTCTTTCACACGTCAAACTACTAAGGAATTACCTCGAGGGACGAACTTTCCTTGTAGTGATGGATGGCAACCACTCGGCAGGGATCTGTAATCGGCCCAATTCTACATAACTTGTACATGGCAAACACACCATCAAATGCGAGAGTATAAAAGGCCCTTTATGCGGATTACACTGATCTTATTGCCGAGAGCCTAAATGTCACCACACTAAGGTCCCGACTGCAACATGCCTGCAACAATATACAGGAATGAGCTACCAAATGGAGGCGTGGCTTCAATGCTCCAAAAAGTCAATCCATCATCATCACCAGAAAGAAGGTCTCACAACGGCTCCAGCCAATAAATCTCTTTGGAGAGAACATCAATTGGACCTACACGGTGATGTATCTCGGAGTAAAACTAGATCGGCAGATGGCATGGAAACAACATGTCGCCAACATCCTTGGCAAAGCCACAGGTAGACTGACCTCTCTCTGTCCTGTACGGAATCCTACAAGCTAGTTGAGACCGGATGTAGGCGTCAAACTCTACTCCGCCCTGATCAGACCTACAGTGGAATATACTTCCGTAGTCTGGGGCAACACTGCGCACGCCTACCTCCAGCGACTGCAGACCATACAGAACAAGGCAATCAGATTCGCCTACCACCCAACTAGGGAAACGCGAGTTGAAGACCTCCACAGTATCAGCGGACTACCCAAACTCAGAAACCGCTTCCAGAAACTGGCTGCGCAATTGTATGAAAAATGTCAGCACTCTGCCAGCTTTCTGATCAACGCACAGGGTATCGAGCCTCTCTACGATCACAGACCCAGGTGGCCAAGGAAACTCCTTGGCCACCAGTAATGAAGCAATCCCGGAAACGACAATTCAAACGAGTAACGACAGCATGACAAAACAGAAGGTGATGCGTAAACCGCAAGAACTTCCCCGCACACTGGGAACAAAAGCTTTCCCAAGCTATTTATTATCAGCCACTTTCCTCCATATCTAATCTAATCCGGTAATCGTTGCGGGTAAAGGTGACTTACATTTAACATGAAATCCGAACCACGGAAGCTTTCTGAAGTACTTAACATAGATACTCACAAAGCCAGCTTTTTCAGAGGTGAAGGTCTGGTAAGGGCCTATGGAAATCCCTGCCGAGACAGGGACCCAATAGAGCCTTTCGATCCTAGACAGGCGCCTTAGCTAATGAGCCACCAGTTCGTTCACATATTTGACAAGAATTAATAAAGATAAATTTCTTCAGGTGTTGATATTACAAACAGGCCGAAGACTTATGGTAAGAGCTGGCGAAAAATGAATGTTGAGGATTTTCTTTCTTGGTTTTAATAGTTTCATTCCTGCTTCTATAGTCCACATTGATACATGTCCTTATACCTTTTAAGACATAAAAAAAAAAGGATCACTGTTTATGATCCATTGAAAGAGAACAGCGAGAATATTACAATGGTAGCACCATATTTACCCTAACTGTAAACGGTACAAACGAAGTTTTTGTCAGCTTTTTACTTACTTTATCTTCAGTGAGTCACTGACATCAGGCAATGCAGCACATTCAGTCTAAGTGGAGGATGTTTTCGAAGTGTGTAATTTAAGAAGTGAACCTTGGAATTGTTTCTGAATTATAGATACTGCCGTTACCTGGAGGCAGCTCACAAGCAGTAATGTTAATCACGCACTAATGTAATGTCTTGCGATCGACGGAAGGTAACATCCACCAATGACGAATCTTGTAGAGTGTTTCCAATAAAACCTCTAAAGAGTTCATTTGGGTCTCAGAATGTTGTTCTAGGTTATTTCCAGGTTTATGTGCAGCTCGGACGCAGAACTTCGTGGCAGCTCGTTCACCTCGTCGGTATGATTGGTTGTAGAGTTGCGTTTTTTTTTTTAAATTGCTTAATGTCTCTCACCAGCGAGGTCTTTAGAGATAGGAAAGGATGGGGCAAGGAATTTGAAGGAATTCGGCCATGGCCTATTGAAGGAAGCATCCCGGCATTTGCCTGGAGTGATTTGGGAAACCATGGAAAACCCAAATCTGGATGCCCAGACGGGGATTCGAACCGCCGTCCTCCCGAATGCGAGGCCAGAACGCTAACCATTACACCACTACGCTTAGTGTGTAGAGTTGCAAAAGAAAAGGGACAGAAGTCTTCTAAACAGATTAATGCACTCCTTCTCCCTCTTGAAAACCTCTCATAGTTATTCCAATACGGTATATAGGCCTACTCTTCTTGAGCCAATTTCACTTAACATATTTCAAGTCACAATCAGTTTTACATTACTGCATAATTGTGTTGGTTTTGGAGCGAGCACCAGTATCACTTTAATGTGTTGTAT